>BQNB010029278.1:24400-55874 GCA_026074375.1 Tanacetum coccineum | reverse complement strand
GTACAAGCTCTTAGTCCCGTATCTACTACCACTAGCCATAAAAGTCCCATTTACGTCATAAACATGTTCCATTTCACCTTCGATATCCTCTTCAACATTAAACAGCGAAGAACAGTATCCACCGGTGTCGCACTAGAATGAGTTTGCACCACATTTACCTTTTTTCCCAAGTTCCCTAATTAGGACTAACCGACTGAGAAACAGTCACATCTTCATCTTTATTACCAACGTCAATATTACTAAGTACATCAAAGGGATTTGATGTATTGGGTTAAGCTTTGGTTTAGGCACATCGTTTTTGTTTGTTTGTTGGTTTAGCTACATGCCGGTAGGCCATCTTCTTGGTTACCTGAACACGTGCTATCGGAGAGGGTACCGTGGGATGGCGGGGAGGAGGATTAGAAGCTTTATGTTTCACTTCTGTAAACCTATCATTTTGGTCACTATTCAATGCAACATTAGACTTTGGAATAGTAGTATGCTTCAAACATTATGTATTTGTGTGTCCGTAAATCTTACATGTAAACACAAACCATGAGTGTCCACATCGTGCACCACTCGAATGAAAGTCTAATATCCTCGTTTGCTAACAACGGTATAGCAGCACCAACAAACTCATTTCATTACAATCTATTGCATTTAATTCAATGAGTGCCCTGGCATAACTATTCATACCCCGTGATTCCTCACACATTGTAGTCGTATACGAGTCAATGAGCATATGACTACCTAATTTTGAGGCGATTATACGTAACTCATCATCGGTAAATGCAGCCATATGTTGGTGATTTTGCGTTACCAATATGATTTAAGTGTAATGGATTGACTTGGTTGACCAATGTGTAATCATGATAAATGTTCAACAAGTCGGGGTTGTGCGGAGTGCACACTTGTTAAGGCGTTATAATTATTCTTCATACTTGCAAGCCCCGAGTGACGGGGCCGGGGGCAGCCCCCTGTAGCGGGTCCAAGGGGCTGCATCCCCTAGGCCAGGTGTCAAGCTTGGAAAAAATCTAATTATTTGTAATAAAGTGCTAATGTGTAAAAAAAGCGACATGGAACTAAAATTCCCCGATATGGACTTGTTTTTTTGGCCCCTTTTATTTAACTAAAATTTGGTAGTTACATTAAACAGCTTTGCAGTTATAACAGCAAAAACAGTTTTTGTCAAATATAATATTTACCAATCTCTGGTTCTGATTCATAACACCAAAACAACATTTTTCGATTCAAAATCTGAGTTTTTATAACCCGTATTTAAGCTTTCGAATAGAACCATCGAAAAACTTAAACTGAAAGTTGTTTACACGGACTCTCAGATTTCTTGTATCATTTTTATACAACAAAGATTGAAGTATTTGTGATCATGACGACCGGAGAATCTGTGAAGGAAATGACGAGCAAGTTTGATAAGTTGGCAAAGTTTGAAGGGCAGGATTTTCGTCGCTGGCAAAAGAAGATGCACTTTCTTCTTACCACCCTGAAAGTTGTGTACGTTCTGATCTACACCCAGTCCCGAATGGTCCGAAAATGAAACTTTGGAGACGACTAGGAAGAGGATGAAGTGGGAGAACGATGACTACATATGCCGTGGTCACATTCTAAATGGTATGTCTGATTCCCTATTTGATATCTATCAAAACGCTGAATCTGCAAAAACACTATGGGAGTCCCTAGAATCCAAATACATGGCAGAAGATGCTTCTGCAACGAAGTTTCTTGTGAGTAGTTTTATGAATTACAAGATGGTTGATACCAGGCCTGTCATGGAACATATCTTGAAAATGTTAAGGAGTACTAGACAGTAAGAACACAACACAATTTGATGAGGATGAGGCCATCTAGTGGCAGTTATCAATGATAAACTGCCCCCTTTCCTGGAAAGAAATCAAAACAGAGTTTTGAAAACATAAAAATGATAGTTTTTTTAAAAATGTTTATTTTTGGTGGTTCAACTCGGTAGTCATCTACGAATTGAGGAAGGATTAAGAAATCAGGAACTTGATAATAATCCTAAAGGAAAGAACCAAGTTGGATCATCTTCTGTCAACATGGTTGAAAAAGATGGAGCCAAGAATTCCAACAACAATAAGAACAAAAGAAAGTTCAAAAGTGGTGATGATAAATTTGCCAACAAGAAGGGTA
Source organism: Tanacetum coccineum (assembly GCA_026074375.1). Classification (NCBI taxonomy): domain Eukaryota; kingdom Viridiplantae; phylum Streptophyta; class Magnoliopsida; order Asterales; family Asteraceae; genus Tanacetum; species Tanacetum coccineum. The sequence continues at coordinate 53,729 of BQNB010029278.1, read as the reverse complement.
CAATGACTTGTTGGAAATGTAACAAGCCTGGTCATATGAAGAAGGATTGTCGCTCTCGTAAGGGCAAGGATGGCGCTGGTTCAAATGGATCTAAGGATCCTGAAAAGCAACAAGGTTATAATTCTGATTTTATACAGAATTTTTATAATGCTTTACATTATGTTTCTGTTATTTCTGATGCATTTTATGTTCAGGATGATGAAGTTGCTTGGTGGGTTGATTCGGGTGCAACAAGTCATGTTTGCAAGGATCTTCGTTGGTTTCAAGTCTGTAAATCGATTGAAGATGGATCATTTGTAAAGATGGGAAACGTTGCAACTGAACCAATCAAAGGAATAGGGCGTGTTTTATTGACTTTCACTTCTGGAAAAACTTTATGTTTAGATAATGTATTGTATGTACCTGGGATTCGAAAGAATCTTGTTTCTGAAATTGTGTTGAATAAGTGTGGCTACAAACAAGTGTTGGAAAGTGACAAGTATATTGTATCAAGAACATGGTTCATGTTGTTTGGATTTTGGGTTATGTATGTAATGGTATGATTAGATTAAATCTGAATTATCCTTTGTTTAATGCTTCTGCTTGTATGATTACTTCTAGTCATAGTAATAGTTTAAGCAAATCTGAATTATGGCATGCTAGACTAGGACATGTTCATTACAAGCGAATGAGGGATATGTCTAAAATGAGTTTAATACCTGCTTTTGACATGACACATGAAAGTTGTAAAACTTGTATGTTAACAAAGATTACTAGACAACCATTTAAGGGTGTTAACCGGGAAAGCAAAGTATTAGATCTCATACATAGTGATTTGTGCGATTTTCATGCCAATCCTTCACTAGGAAATAATAAGTATGTCATTACTTTTATTGATGATGCTTCTAGATATTGTTATGTCTATCTATTGCATGCTAAACATGAAGCTTTAGATAAATTTAAAATTTATAAACAAGAAGTAGAACTTCAAAGACAAGATTTAATAAAAGTATTGCGTACTGATAGGGGTGGTGAGTATTATGATCCAGTTTATTTCCAATCAACTGGTATAATACATCAAACCACGGCTCCTTACACACCACAACAGAATGGGGTGGCTGAAAGGAAGAATAGGACTTTAAAGGAAATGGTGAATTCCATGTTATCCTATTCTGGACTAAGTGAAGGGTTTTGGGGTGAGGCTATGTTTTACAGCCTGTTATATTTTGAACAGAACTCCAAACAAAAATAGTAAACAAACCCCTTATATCAAATTTTTACCAAAGAAGGTTACCAAATTTGACTTATTTGAGGGTTTGGGGCAGTAGAGCGGATTAGTAAGGCTAACTGAACCCAAAATGAAAAATCTGGGTGAGAAAGGTATAGATTGTATCTTCATTGGGTATGCTGAGCATTCCAAGTGTTATAGGTTTTATGTTATAGAACCTAATGATTATGTGTCGGTGAACTCTATAATAGAGTCGAGAGATGCTATATTTGATGAAGAACGGTTTACGTCTATACCTAGACCAAGAGGTATGATTCAGCCATCTTCTAGTAAGATAGCTGAAGATGAGGTTGAAGGTACTGATGATGTACCTGGTCCATCTGTTCCTAGAAAAAGCAAGAACAAGAAAAGCTAAGTCTTTTGGGTCCGATTTTCAACTTTATTTGGTTGAAGGAACAAGAGATAAGACTTTATCTCAACGTGAATATTGTTTCATTATCGAGGAGGATCCAAGGACCTTGAGTGAAGCAATGGATTCTAGGGATGTTGCTTTTTGGAAAGAAGCAGTTCAAAGTGAGATTGATTCCATCATGCATAATGATACTTGGGAATTAACTGATTTGCCTCGCTCGGATGCAAAAAGCATTAGGATGTAAATGGATCCTAAAAAGGAAGATGAAAGTGGATGGAAGCATAGATAAATATAAAGCGAGATTGGTTATTCAAGGCTTTAGACAAAAGGAGGGAATTGACTTCTTTGATACTTATGCTCCCGTTGCTAGGATTACTACTATTAGATTGTTGTTAGCTCTTGCAGCTATACATGATCTGGTTATTCACCAAATGGATGTGAAAACTGCATTCTTGAATGGTGATTTGGATGAGGAAATTTACATGAAACAACCTGAAGGGTTATGTTGATAGATGCCTGGACATGAAAGCAAGGTATGTAAATTAAAGAAATCATTGTATGGTCTGAAACAAGCACCGAAACAATGGCATCAAAAATTTGATGATGTGGTGTTGTCTAATGGTTTTTCATTAAACCAAGCTGACAAGTGTGTGTATAGTAAATTTGATGCTTCTGGTAAAGGAGTAATAATTTGCTTATATGTGGATGACATGTTGATCTTTGGTGCTGACCAAGATCAAGTTAATAAGACAAAGGAATTCTTATCATCTAATTTTGATATGAAAGATCTGGGGGAGGCTGAGGTGATTCTTGGTATTAGAATCAAACGAGGAAACAATGGAATCTCTATTTCTCAATCTCATTATATTGAGAAGATACTGACAAAGTTTAACTTTGCTAATTGTTCTCCTGTTTGTACTCCTGTGGATCCTACTGTGAAGTTTCGACCTAATAAAGGAACTCCAGTGTCTCAGTTAGAATACTCTAGAGCTATTGGATGTCTTATGTATGCCATGATTAGCACTAGGCCAGATATAGCTTTTGCTGTAGGAAAGCTTAGTAGGTACACTAGCAATCCTAGTGCTCTACATTGGCAAGCTCTGGGTCGAGTATTTCAGTATTTGAAAGGAACCATGGATTATGGTTTGACTTATAGTGGTTATCCTTCTGTTATAGAAGGTTATTCCGATGCCAGTTGGATTAATAATATGGAGGATCACTCGTCTACGAGTGGTTGGGTATTCCTTCTTGGAGGAGGTGCTATTTCTTGGGCTTCAAAGAAACAAACTTGTATTACAAGCTCAACCATCAGAGTCTTGAATTTGTGGCCCTTGGCTGCAGCTGGTAATGAAGCTGAGTGGCTGAGGAATTGGAATTTATGAAATCCTTTGTGCCTAAACGTTATCTACCATTTCTAATCAATATGTGATAGTGCTGAGCTACCTAGGCTAAGGCTTATAGGCTAGTGTAACAATGGAAAGGTCTAGACCACTTGGGTGTTAGCATAGCATATCGTCGAGCTTATCATGAATGGTGTGATATCTGTGGAGTGTGTAAAAACTCAATTGAATTTAGCCGCCATATTAACCAAAAGGGTAGGCAAGAGTATCCTCCGTACGCAAGGCGGCTATGGGGATGGTTTTAAAGTTCCACCTAATTAAAATCCTTGTATCAAGATACCCAATTTCCCATACTCAGCCGGGAATCCAAGGTGGTTCCCTAACTTAATACGGTAGATGAAAAAAAAATCACGCGTCCACTTTCTCAACAGGTTGGGTCGGGTTATGTGTAAATAAGTCTAAAAATACTTTCTATCTCTTTAAATTATATATTGTCCTTAGATAAATAACACACAAAAATTGATATCGTTGTACTAATCTAATAAAAAAAATCAAAAATGGTAGCGGATGAGGTTTTGACGTTCAGATTTACGCAACTTAACCGGGTTGTCTCTGTGACCGTTTTAACCTTTCTCTAGTCATCTACAAATAATTATCCAATGAGGTTTGAAGTATCAAGTTATTGTAAGTTGGTTTACCCGCAACAAAAAATTTGTAACAAAAATTATATAATTCATGTATTTTGTTAGCTTACTTTATCACTTAAATACAGTAACTAAAGTGTATGATCTGTATATGAAATAGTACATCAATATTTTGAGTATATCTATAAAAAATATAATCTTGGAAAAAGGAAAAAAAACGTGTGGAGGATAAGTAAACACTATTCAAAAGTTGATTCTTTTTTACTATTTATCTTTCTTCCTCCTTGGTTGTAACTTCCATATTTTTATGACATGGTGCCTTTTTCCGGCAGTAGAGTAACTACTAAAAATTCACAAACAAATACACGTCGTCGCTCACGCAAGGTGGTTCCCAACTTCAAACCAAGGTAGGTCCCTAAAAGACTCACCATAGTGGCTGTAAAAGTTTTTTTGTTTCTAAGGTGGTTCTCGGGAACCACCTTGATACACTGTGGGTCCGCCTCTGCATGTAACACACCTGGGAGGTGTCCACTCGTGCTCCACTCGAATGTAAGTTCTAATATAACTCGGTTTGTCTAACAACGGTATAACACCAACAAACTGGTCTTTCATTACATTCTTTGCATTTAATTCAATGAGTGCCCTGGCATAACTATTCATACCCCGTGATTCCTCACACATTGTAGTCGTATACGAGTCAATAAGCATATGACTACCTAATTTTGAGGCGATTATATGTAACCCATCACCGGTAAATGCAGCCATAGAGATATCATGTAGTTTGACCCACACTGGTATCTTCCACAAATCGTCTTTTGATAAAGAAACACAAGTTGACCAAGCCAAAACTTGTTTGTTGGTCCATCTTAGATTAAGTCATATGCTTCTTGTCTTCTTGATATGCCAAACATTTGGTCTAATCACACAACAAGATTCGAGCTTTAGAGGCGATCAAAAGTCGCCTTTAAAAGTCAAAAGGCTCTCTCTCTCTCTCTCTCTAAAAGTCTTTAGGGACGACACGTCGTCACTAAAACCCTGTCACAAAAGATATTTAGCAACGACGAGTAGGCTTTTAGCTATGACTTGTGAGACCCACTTTGTTTTATGGTCAAAGATAATGTTAGCCTACGTTTTTATGAAGTGGTGGTCATTTTATGTTTACGAACCTTGTAATAGTCAAATATAGTAGTTTTAGGATTCCTAATCTAATATTGTACGAGAAATAGGATTTATCCCACATCGCTAGAAGAGGTAAAGTGTAAGAGGCTCTTTCCCCTATAAAAGGAAGACTCCTCCCTCATTTCTAATGTTGGTTGAAAGGCTTATGTTTTTGTAAGATAGAAAGAATAGGTGCTTTATTTTGTTTATCATTTCATATCAAGAAAACATTTTATTTCCTTCTAGCTTATTCCTTTCTTCCACCATCTCTTCCTCATCTTATTTTCTTTACTTATAAGTGTGTGATACATGGTAAGCCAGGCTTACAAGTGGTATCAATCACCCGCGATAGGCAAATGTGTGATCTTGTGGTTTAACATGGCTTATTTGTGGTTGCTTTAGGTTATACGAAGCTTGTTCAGGACTTATTTTTCTTTCTAATCCTCACGTTACACTATTTGATTATAAAAAGATTTAAAATTTGATTTTTAAAAGTAAAAATGACATAAAGTTTAGATTTTTTTTGTTTAAAAACGTGATCTAGGAGAGTTTAGTTGAAAAAGTTTTAATCTTTGTGTCTTTAAAACGGTTTTGCTTATTTGAAAAAGAAGCATCTAAGAAAGTTATACAAGGTTGCGATTTAAGACAAGTTTTCAAAAGAAGCGATTTAAAAATGTTGTAAAATAAGATCTTGCGATTTAACAAGTTAAGTTCTTTGTTAATCGTATTTAACCAATCAAAGTGATTTAGTATCAAAGACTTATGCGATTTAGCTTTTCTTGCGGTTTAGCTAATCTTGCGAAATAGCTTGTTGCGATTTAGCTGTTCTTGTGGTTTAGCCTTTCTTGCGGTATAGCTGATTGCGGTTTACCATACATCAAGCGATTTAGCCTTGCGGTTTAGTTCAAGCTTGCGGTTTAACAGTTTGTTTGTGATTTAGCCTTGCGGTTTAGTTCAAGCTTGCGGTTTAACAGGGTGTTTGCGGTTTACACTTATTGCGGTTTAAGGTTGTGCGGTTTAAGGGTTTTGTTATTTCCATCTTACGGTTTAGGTTGTGTTCAAGTGTTTCGAGCTCTCAAAGTCTGAGTTATCTTGACTTCTATCGAGTTCCATTAAGTCGGGCAAGCTAGAGTTTTGGTGAGGAGAAGAAACTAAGCCCTAGGTAGTTTTGGCAATATATACCCCTACATAAAAACTTATGTGCACCGTTAGTCCTTTGTTAGTCGTAATTTAACGACCATTATTATGGCCTTCTAAACCCTTAACGTGAAACTGTTTTGCAATGTTAGTCCCTGTTTGTCTCTATACTTAACGACTGTTAACTTTTCACTTTAAATACTCTAACGAGAATCATTTTTCACTGTCAGTCTTTTTTGTTGGGTTCAGATCCTGAGCCCTTCAGTCTTTCAGTAGATTTAAACATAAAATCCCCTAAGTGTTTCTCAACGGAAGTCTTCAGTTTGAGTCGCTAAAGTTTTCTACAGCGATCAGCTCTCAGGTCCTTAGAAGATTGGGAAGTTACTTCACTTCATTGTATGTAGCGGATATAGAAACCGGAAAAAGGACTCTGGAAAGAGGCTCAGTTCAGCTGGTTTGACAATTCCAAACTAAACGTTGTCTAACTCCTTAAACCGAAGTTGAAACGTGTTGTTTCACATCAGAAGTTTTAACAAGGCGGGAAAAAGATTGCTTTATGTCAAAAGGAATAAAGCAATCTCATTGAGAAATGTTACTTTTAAAAGTTGATATAGATGTACAACAACTTTTCTCAAAGAACTGTACCTAGTACTAGAAAGCAAACGTGCATTAAATGGTAACACAACCACCCATTTAATGCTTGTCACGTAGACTAGGTTAAACTTTTAATCCCTAATCCCTTTGCCTATAAAAGGAAAAGGATTCTCAGAGTAAACGTTATCTCTTCCAATTAATGTGAAACACATTGAAGAGTTCCATTATCTCTCAAACAAACTGAACGGTACTACTGAAGCTGAAGCTTCAGTTTAGTCATAAGTAGTTTGTTTTCTTACTCTCTTAACTTTGGTTAGAGTTTAAGTTCGAAGGAGATAACACCCTAATTATCATTCAACCACCTTTCTATTCCGCAATCAAGGTGTGTCATAGATTTTTTATTTGATTCTAATAAGAACCTATACGTTGAAAAGTAATTCTGTGTGTTTTAAACTTGTTCTCTATATTCTTCATATATATCTGTTTAAAACTCACTTTGTTTTCATGAAATCTGATTAGTTTAATTTGATAAACCTTATATCAGATTCTAAGGGACCAACAAGTGGTATCAGAGCCTTCTGGTTTATAAAATCCCTTTAAAAGGATCTATAAAAGCTTAAAGATTTTTTAAAATCAAGATACATCTTAAATGGCAGCAGTAGAAGTACCACAGACTCTTGAATACAAAGGTGGTCAGTTAAATGCCGCTCTTGTACTAGAGGTGGAAAATTTCACCAATTGGAAAAAGAGGTTCATGTGCCATATCATTGGTATTAAACCCTGATTTGAAAATATCATTTCAAACGGTCCTTATATCCCTATGGCAGCTGGTCAAAGGAAGCCAGAGACACAATGGACACATGAGGAGAGAAAAGCTGCTAACTTAGATCAGCGACTCAAAAGTCTCATTTTGTCTATGCTTCCAGATGACCAAATGAACTTTGTCATAAACTGCTTAACTGTAAAATATACTTGGGATGACCTGATACTATATCATGAGGGGCCCTCTGATGTGAAAGAAAGTAGGATCATGGACCTGAAGTTGTGCTATAACACCTTCAAATTTAAAGAAGGTGAATCTCTAACATAAACTTTCACCAGATATAAAGCCTTGATGAATGAACTAGTAAATGATGGCATTAAACTTTCAAAGCTTGAGATAAATACAGGTTTTATAAATGGGTTACCAAAGAAGTGGCTAGCCTTCTGTCAAAGCCTCAGAAACACAAATCATGTAAAAGAATCTGAGCTTGCTTCTCTATTTGGTAAACTCAAATATGAAGAAAACCTTATAAACAGTATTTATGATACTAACCAAGAGAAAACTCTTGTCCCTACAACTCCACTGTCAACTGCCTTTTTCTTTTTCTCTATTGTCCAGGACTTTCAAGATAATCCTGATGATGAAGAGGATTCAAGAAGCAGTCAAGAGTACATGAATGACGTTAAAGAATAATACCAAGCAAGACTCTTTTTGAGCCAATCTAAAAAGGTTCCTTCAAAATGGCCCTCAAAGGTTCAGCAGTGCAAAAGCAACTAACCAAACTGAAGGCCACAAATGTGGCAAGAAGGGTCATTTTGCAAGAGACTATTGGTCAAAGACATCAATTATTTCATACCAGTCACATTTTCAACTAAAACTTCTCCATTCATCTGAACACAAACCTGAACCGATGCATACCAAAGACTTTGAAGCCATGTACAACAAAGTCAAAGCAAAACTAGCCCTCCTTAGTTCTAGTGCCTCAGCTCCTAATTCATCCTCAGGCAAAAACAAAGGTCTAATAGCTAAATCATATTATTGGGATGAAAAGAAGGTCCATTTCTGATGACAATGAAATACCTGAAGTTAAAGCTCTTATGGCTCTTGCTGATGAAGAAAGAGTTTTTGTTGGCAAAGAAAGTGCCAGAAATGGTGAATGGATTAAGATCTCTATGAAAAAGGTACACACTCTTCTTGAAATGGAAGATAATGATGATAGAAAATCCTTTCTAGATTATCTGTGTATTGATCTAACCTATGTTGAAGAACAAAGAAACAATCTCATGTCCAAAACAAATAAATCTTTTGTTCTAAACTCATTACATGGCAAAGAACAAGCTTTTGGTATTTAAAACTAAGCAAAGCTTGATCTTCTTACCATGCAGCATGTAAACACTGAGATTCATAAAGAGAATCAAAACTTAAGAAATGAACTGAAAGAGCTAACTTCTATTATAGAAGCATGGCTAAACAATTCTAATAAAGTTAATCAATGTATCAGTGAACAAATTCCTACTTAAAAGAAGAAAATCTTGGGAATTGACCAACTCACTGAAGATACCTCCAGCTCTGGGCCACAAGATCCAATGTTTGTAAAGTCTTCAGCAGATAACTCAGAGGTATCTATTACTGGTAGTAATAAACCTAAGTTATATGGAGTTAAAGTTTTTACTCTGTCAAATCATGATACTGGTAAGGTACTCTTTAATGAGTCACAAAAAAACACAACTGACCATTCAGTTGTTGTCTCTGACTCTTCAGTGACTGATTATGATTCAGCTAATGATTCTTTAGTCTGTAGCACCCTACTTCCTCCACTAGAGAAGCTGACTAGTGCTAAACCTGTTTCTGGACCAAAGACTATCAAATCAATTTTGAAGTCAAAATCCACATTCAAAGCTGAAACCTTAAAAGGTATCATAATAAATAAACCTTCCTCGGCTCCTGTTAAAGGCAACAAAAGTTTTTCAGCTTCTAAAACTAACTCAGCTCCTGCTGGTAAGTTAAAGAATGTGAAAATAGAAGATGATCCGCCCTTGGCTATTGTAATGAAAGAACTTAATGAACTAAAATTACAATTTAGCAAGAATAAATCATCGTTACTTCAAAACAAGCATTCTTAAACCGGTTGCCTCCCAAAAATGCATTTTAAAACAAATACAAAACTCAATTCAAAATGAATTGTGAACTATGTGGACAAAACAATCATCTCTCTAAGAATTGTTATGAAGTCTTGTTTTGTAAAAAGTGCAAGAGAACAAATCACATAACATGTGATCATGCTGAATTTATGTCTTTCATGAATATAAATCAGTATCATACTAGTCAGGGTGAATCTTTCTCAAGATCTAGACCTTCAAGGCCAGCAATATCTTTTCCTTCCTGCATACATTGTGGAATAGAATGAATCAGAAATTATGATGATTATTTATACTAAAATCCCCCTAAATTATGTGAATATGTGTAAGCATGATCATGATACTTATGTCATACAAGATTATTTCTCTAAGAGGAATCAAACCTAGAAACCCTCAACATATCATAAAGAACTGTGAAACATGTGGTAGCAATGTTCATACCACATCTGATCACAATGACATTGAGTGGTTCAGAAAAAGAAAATCTCTTCAAGCTAAGAAAGTTGAGTCTTTCAAAGCAAGTGAGACTGAATCATCAAGTGCTCTAAGATCAAAGACTCCCACTAAAAGGTAGGTTTTTAAACAAAACTAACCATCCTGATCCTGTTATGTGTAGTGTAACATCATAGAATCCTTATCACATTTGAACAACTATCGTTCAAAACATATATTACCTGCACAAATATAAGATGTACCAGGACCTGAAGGAATGTATGGAAATAACTCCACATACATCAATGAAGGTTATGGTTATGGTATAGTTTTCAAAAAAGAGGGAAAGTAAATGTTCCGCAGCATGAACACTGAAATGCTTTTAACAACTGAGAATTCTTCATAAAACCTTATGAAAAAAATCCACTGTTATTAAAGCAGAAATCTCACCTAACCAATATGGTCAAAATGATCATCCGTCTCAAGCTGATGAACTCATTAATGATGATCAGTCTGAACAACACACCAATAAAAACCAATTTCTTTGATAACCTTATAAAACTGAAGATGTTCAGATCTCGGAACTCTTATCCTCTCCAAATGGAAGATACTTCAGCACATGATACAATTTCAATTCTTTTTAATAAAGAATGAACTTGGCATTGTAATCCTAAGGCATAAATCATGATAAAATTCTGCTCTAGTTGCAAGACTTGAAGCAATCAGGATCTTTCTTGCCTTACTACATACATATACTTCATAGTTTATCAAATGGATATCAATAATACATTCCTCAATGGTAAACTAAAATACAAAGTATATGTCAAACAACCTCCAGGTTTTGAGATGTAATGAAATTCCTTAACCATGTCTGCAAAATTAGACAAAGCCCATTATGGACTTAAAAAGCATGGTATGAAACTCTCTCAACCTATCTCATTGAAAACAACTTTATAAGATATATAAAAAACTTAAAAAATGTAATTTTAGTACAAATTCATGTTGATGATATTATCTTTGGGTCCACCAGCACAAAGGTGTGCGAACAGTTTGCTAAACTAATGACTCAAAGATACAAAATAAGCATGATAGGTGTCCTCACCTACTTTCTCAGATTTCAAATTGAACAATCTAAAAGAGGCATTTCATCAACAAAGAAAGATATGTCAAAGATCTGCTGAGAAAGTATGACAAAATTGATTTATCATTGAATACTCAAATTGTGCCCCCTAATATATTAGGAACTGATCTCAATGGCAAAGCTGTAAATGAGTCTCGATATAGAGGTATGATTGGATCACTAATGAACCTAACTGCAAGCAGACCTGACATTTAATTCTCAACTGATCTCTATGCAAGACATCAAGCAAACATAAGGAATCCCACCTTATTTCTGTTGAGAATTCTCAGGTACCTAAATGGTACTCCCAGTCTTGGTCTTCAGTATCCAAAATGTTCAGGTCTTGACGTAAAAGGATACTGAGACTCTGACTGTGCTGGATGCAACATGGACAGAAAAAGCACTTAAGATGCTTGTCAGTTGCTTAAAGGCAAGCTTGTTTGCTGAAGTGCAAATTAGCAGCAATCTGTAGCTATGTTCTCAACTGAACCTGACGATATAGCTGCTGTTGGATGTTGTGTCATCATACTATGGATAGAGTTAACTCACTAACTATGATATCATATATGAGAAGTTACCCATAATAATCTAATTCTGCACTAAAAAACAAAGCTTATTAATGTCAGATCAAGAATCTTACTCTCAAACGGGACATTGAATTCCTTTTATTCCCACTCAATATCAACTGACTAATATCTTTACCAAGCCTCTAGATGAGCCAACTTTCAAAAGATTGATTGTTGAACTAGGTATGCTGAACATTGATTTAAATCCTAATGCTTCAGTACTGACTGAAGAAAACTGAAGCTTCAGTGCTTTCATCCAAAATTGAACAAACTTTCATATGTTAAATATGAGTTCAATTTTTGCATATAACCTTTAGCTTGCTTAAGTGAAGTAACTGAGCAATCACATATGGCTCATTCATGGATTTGCATGAGAGTTTGGGGTTTTGTCGCCTTTACTGGAAGATTGATGATGATGAAGATTACAATAATCTGTTTAGCATAACATAACACCAAACCTGAACCTAGTTTAGCTTTTTCAAACATCAATCTCAAGGTCAGTTTTAATACAAATGTGATCCTCAAAAGTAATATTATTTTATTAAAATAATTTCCTTTTCAAAGAAGTTGTTTAATTAAAATATATGAATATAGGACATCCAAAAGTTAGAATGACCTCATCATCTTTCTCTCACCTACTTTTTTAGTGAATAGACGGCTGTTCACTGTTCTAGGTGTCAGATGCACTATTTGCTGACTTTTATTTAATACAAAGTTTAGCACACATGTTGAAAACAAACCCTAAAACTTCTTATAAAATTCATAACTTCCACTCGGCAGTTATCAGTTCCTCAAAAGAAAAGGTGAAAAGTTACAAATCATATAAACCCTCTCCACCATTCACAAATCACATCTCAAAACTAACAAATCCTCTCACCAAGAACACACACAAAAAAAACTAAAAACAAATCAAATCATCAAAACCATAATCACATCAAATGGCAAACCAAGAGCAAAATCCTCCACAACAAGAACAACCTTTTGTTGCTGCTAACCAAGTAAGCTTCAATCTTGAAGACATCCTCCTCAACACAAACAATGAGGTTACTCTTCTATACCCAGAACATAACAACAAGGATTATTTCAAATGTATTTCTGATTTCATTTCTAAGTGTTGCCTTAGAAAACCATTTACCAGATCTCTAAACATGTACAAGGAATACCTAGCTGAGTTTCGGTACTCAGCTATAGCTCTTAAAAACTCTAAGTTTTCCTTCTCAATTCCTACTGGTGATATTTATGGAGAAGTAGGGGTAAACACCTTTATAAATGCCATTGGTGCACATTACCTTCCTCACTCTAGTGAATATGTTGCACCACCATCCATTGATGAAGTTAGGCAGTGGTTTCCTACTATTGGCTATGGGGAAGAAGTTTCCTCTAAAGGAACTCTTAGGAAGAGCCTCTTTCCTCCTAGGTGAAGGCTACTAGTGGCACAAATTATCCAATATTTAGGGAGTAAAACTGGAGGATTTGATCAGATTACGAACAAAGATTCTATTATCCTGTATAATCTAGCCAACGGCATTAACATAGACTATGCCAACATATTCTGGAAGGATATCATCATCAAGCTAAAGAAGAAACAAAGGGAAAAAGTTGTTCCCTACACTCGATTTCTATCTCTACTAATTATGCACAAGATGAAGGAGGAATATGGAGATGGTGAAGTAACTCTCTACCCCACTCAAGTCTTCAGTGTCAACAATTGGGCACTAAAGCCCAACCAACCTAAAGAACCTCCCTTCACAACCCACATGTTGGCTATATGCTCTGCAGATAAGCCAATAGTATTTAAAGATCCCAAGCCCTCTTTCATTGCTGAGAGGGTTTGGTCTCTTATCAAATGTAACAAAAGCTTTGAACAAGTTCGCACAGGTTTTTGATTCTGCCTTATCAAAACTTGGAGATCAAGGTGTTCCTTTAGCAGGCCAAGCTGACATTATGCCTGCTGAGGGGGAGAAGAACACAAATCAAGCAACAATCCCCTAGCTTTTTCAAAGAAGAGCTGAAAAGAATGTTGAAAGGAAAAACCTGAACAAACCACAACCTGAAATGACACCACCACCTATTCCACCAATCATCACAACCACTACTCACATGCAATCTCCCTTCCTCTCAAATCTACCAGAAAGCTCCTCTCAACCCGAGAGGGAGCAAACAAAGATAGAGGAGGGCAAAAAGGCCATATCTTCAAAGGATGCTGAAGAAGAGAGTACAGAAAGTGATTCTGATGATGAGACAACATATGTGCCTGGTTCTACGGTTGAATCCTCTAAGAAAAAAGGAATTAAAAAGGTTTGACTTTTTCACTGAAGATGGAGAACATGTCTGTTGGTCCCACTTTAATAGATCGAATTCCTTAAGCTTGTATAAGGATTAGTTATATTAGATAAATCTAACACAACTATAGTAGAAACTTTGTTTGAATGTATTAAAGATTATGCGGAATCTAATCTTTAATATTAAAAAGAACTATCAATGAAACAGTAATTATACGAACATATAATTCAACAAACAAAAGCTCCAATATTATAAATAATATGAATACTCTCAAATTATTAGGGTTACAAAGACCTTGAAGCTATGATAATTCTATGAATGACTCGTGTTGGTATATATCAATCTCTATGCCCTAGGACCTCCTTTTATACACCAAGGAGTCCTACACGGCTTACAATACTTTCCTAAGAATATCAAATCTTTTAAACAAATAAGTTATACATATCTTTTACACAAATAACTCATATAAATCACATAAGCAGTGCTAACAAACTCAGCAGTACTAATTTCTTCACTAGCAGCATTAACTCCTTCAGCAGCATTAACTTTGTATTAATAGTAATAACTTTTGTACTAGCAGTAGTAACTACTTAGCAGTTTTTCTTCTAAGTCTCTGAGCAGCAATAATATGCACTAGCAGTAGTAACTTTACACTAGTAGTACTAACTGTGTACTAGCAGTAGTAACTTTACACTAGCAGTACTAACTGTGTACTAGTAGTTATAAACACTTAGCATTTTTATTTAAAGTTCTTGAGCAGTACTAACACAACTGAGCAGCATTAACTCTGATATGAGCAACAGTAATACTAGTAGCATTAAGAAGGCTTTTAATCCCAACAATCCTCCCCTAAACTTGATATTTATCTCCAAAATCATCAAGTTTCTTCATTTAAAGCTTCATCAACACCAGGAGGATGCTTCTAAACACTTCATTGATTCTTAAGTTGTTTTGTGATCAATTTACACAGCTGATAAGCCATTTTACTTTCATAACCAATTTGAAGCTTCTTTTCTAACATCATTGAAAGTGTAGGTGGTGTGTAAGAGGCTACTTCTTCTCTACCAACATGTAAATCGGCATAGACTGCATCCTCAAGAAATGTACTCCATAAGAGTCATACAGCTTCCATTGTAACACTTTGTATCTGTTTTGCAGCTTCCATACTTCATCTTCTACATGTGGTTTAAACATTATTTTCATATCTTTCCATAACAGATAATCCATACTTTTCACTGGTCTTGTTGATCCATATCTAGCTTTTACCAACTTGTACAAGTCTTCTAAATCTTCCCTGTCAAAACTTTTAATCATTTAACTAAAGATCCTGTACATTTGAGACTTTCCATCAGCTCTTATTATTTGATAATAGCTTTTCTTTCCTTCTTTGTGGATCTTCCAGTCAACAATCCTTGGAGAATTAACAGCCAAAGGAATAACATCAATTGTTACATCTTCTTCATCTGGAATGATTTCCATACACTGTTTAAGCTCTGTTGTTTCTTTGTCATCATCCACCTTTTGCTTATTTGAACTCTCTTATATCAGCTCTTCTCCTGCTCTCTTTGAACTACCTTCCACTAAGTTTGTTCTGAAGTCAACAAATGTCTTCACCCTCTTGAAAGCTCTGTCAAACATCTTCTAAATAGAATCAAAAGATTTGTTCTTTAAGTCTTTGAGCTTCTTTCCTTCCATATTCTTCAGGTAAGTACACATGATTTTTCTTTGTTGAGCTTGGGTTGGTGGTTTGTTCCTCTTCTCTTCTGCACTTTTAGCAGCAAAGTGCTTTCTTCTTTGTTCCAAGAGTTGTTGAAATAATTTTGCCTTTTCTTCAACAGACAACTCTTCTTGTTCTTGTGCTTGCAATCTTTCAGCCAATTGATAATCAACATCCATCTTTGCTGGATATAATCCCATTCATCAATCAAAGTAATAATGGCTTCTTTTTTCTTCACTTATCTCTCTTGCAAGTCTTTCTCTTTATCAAATTCAGCCTGTTACTTTAAACAACTTCTTCCAAGCTGATTGATCCTTTATCTTCTCATAGGCTTCAATAAGTTCTTTATCATTATTCCTTTACCATTGTCCCTGTGATTGTTGTGGAAGAAATTGTTGTTGTTAACCTTGGTTTTGAAAAGTTTTTAATGCTTCAACGCACTGAAGCCAAAGTAATTTCTTTAGTAGTTATTGTAATAGTTGTTGCAGCAGTACTAACTTGAGCAGCATCAACTACTTCTTCAACAACATTGTTGTTGCAGCAGTACTATCTTGAGCAACATCAACCACTTCTTCAACATCATTTTCATTTTTCCCTGCAACAAACACCTATTCACCATTTAAACATTCACTAATTATATCAAACATCACAGTATCAGCATCAAACCATGATAATAGTCCTTCATCTGCATCAATACATTATCCTCTGTCCTTTTTGGATGCATCCTCACCTAACTCTTCTTCATCTCCAGAGGTTCTACCTCTAGCTGTTCAAACAGACCTAGTAATAGTCGCCTCAGCTTATGAGTTCTTGACCCTACTTTTCTTTTCAAGCTTCTGACCCTCCTTTTCAAACTAGCAATCTCATTAGCTTGAGTGGTCTTTGTCTTTTCCAAATCAAGAAATTTGGTTTGTAAATTGGTACATAGTTCCATCAATTCATTACATTTAAGACTATCCTCATTACTTCGAAGTGTGTTACCACTTGCGAGCAATGAATCATTGGAAAGTTTAGATACATTCTCAAACCTAGTTTGAGCAATAGTATCCCCCATGGTTTCTTGGTACCTTGTGACCTTACCTACCTAAGTAGTTCCAAAGGGAACTAGAATGCATTTGGTGATGCCTTGGAATTGGGTCTTAGTTTATGTACCACTGTCTTGCTCTACTTCTAAGCTAGAGATTGTCATCTAATTCCTTATGGACAGCATCATCTGCAACATTGTCACTAGGATCACTAGGCTAGGGTGCCTAAGTATCTTTTCTTTTAGGCTTCCTAGGTTTTTGTGTCTTTTTTGGTTGAGTAGATGGTTGAATAATGGTGGGTGTGTGATGGGGATCAGCTAGATTTGCTGAACCTTCACCCATTTGTGATTGGTGTTGCACCACCATTGTTGAAAATAAAGGTGTTACTCTACCAGAAAAACCTTTTCCTACCTATACTCAATAGTTCCAAAAATTTTCTATGGAGAGAGGAGCAATATAAATTCTCTTAAGAGTTTGTAGCGCCACAATTAGTTGATTCAAAAACACTTGTACAAACCTTGGATGCATCAAAAATTTCCCAAACACATTATCTAAGTTTTTGATCATACCTTTAAAAATGAACTTTGAAAAGTTAAATTTCTGATTTGTTGCTAAGTGATTCGATCCAAATAGGATATAAAATATATTATATATCCTAAATATCTCAAATAAGTAATAGTATAGTGAGTATCCCGTTTGATGTAGAAATTGCTTGAGGACAAACAATATTTAATCTCCCGGATGTCGTATCCTGACGAAGTGTGAATTTGA
This sequence comes from Tanacetum coccineum, assembly GCA_026074375.1. Taxonomy (NCBI): domain Eukaryota; kingdom Viridiplantae; phylum Streptophyta; class Magnoliopsida; order Asterales; family Asteraceae; genus Tanacetum; species Tanacetum coccineum. The sequence goes on along the minus strand of BQNB010029278.1, from coordinate 36,422 downwards.
AAACCTTGTTTCGGTTCGTGATCGTACTTGAATAATCAATATTTTGATTTGGATTTTAATTCTACTAGCGCAAAAGCAAATAAAGATAAGCTAAATTAACAATTAAAGCAATTAATAAATTTAAGCATAAAACATTAACGAGAATTAAAACGCGACTAATTAACCAAATAACACAAATTTAAAACCTAAAAATTCAAAATGCTAAATTTTAAACTCAATTGCACTTAAATAATTTTCAAAACAGAAAATATATATAATCCGTATTTATATATGTACATAGAGTATATTATATTATATGATATATATTATAAATATATAATATAAAATATATATATTATATAAAAATAAATAAATATATATAATATATATTATATATAATATAATATATATATATATATATATAAATATCGTCTTTAAAATTATGTAAGTGCAATTGAGTTAAAATTTAGCTTTGAATTTTTAGGTTTTAAATTTGTGTATTTGGTCATTGTCGCGTATAATTCTCTGTTACGTTTATGCTTAAATTTCTAAGTGCTTAATTGTTACTTTAGCTATCTTTACTTGCTTTTGCGATATTAGAAATTAACATCCAAATCAAAATATTGATTATTCAAGTACAACACGAACCGAAACATGGTTTTTCAAATATCACACTTCGTCGGATACACATCCGGAGATTAAATATTTGTTTGTCCTCAGCAATTTTAACATCAAACTTGATTACTCACTAATACTATTACTTATTATGAGATATTTAGATATATAATATATTTTATATCCTATTTGGATCCGAATCACTACAACAAATCAAAAATTTAACTTTTCAAAGTTTATTTTTGAAGGTATGATCAAAAACTTGGATAATGTGTCTGGGAAATTTTTGATGTATCCAAGGTTTGTACAAGTGTTTTTGAATCAACAACTTGATGGGCTACCAACTCATAAGAGAATTTATAATGCACCCTCTCACACTAAGAAGATTTTTGGAAATATGAGAAGGGTAGGAAAAGGTTTTTCTGGTAAGCAGTCACACCTTATTTTCAAAATTGTGGTCAACACCAACCCAAATGGTGAAGGTTCAGCAAATCCAACTGATCCCCATCACACACCCACCATTATTCAACCATCTACTCAACCACAAAAGACACAAAAACCTAGGAAGCCTAAAAGAAAAGATACTCAGGCACCTCAGCCTAGTGATCCTAGTGACTATGTTGCAGATGAGGCTGTCCATAAGGAATTAGGTGACAATCTCTAGCTTAGAAGTAGAGCAAGACAGTGGTAACATAACTAAGACCCAATCCAAGGCAACACCAAATGAATCTAGTTCCCTAGGAACTACTTTAGGTGGTGGTCCCAGGTACCAAGAAACCATGGGGGATACTATTGCTCAAACTAGGTTTGAGAATGTATCAAACCTTCATAATGATTCACTGCTCGCAAGAGGTTAACACACCTCGAATAATGAGAGGAAGTCCTTAAATGATAATGTAATTGATGAACTATGGCCCAATTTACAAACCAAATTCATGATTTGAGAAAAGCAAAGACCACTCAAGCTAATGAGAATTGCTAGTTAGAAAGGAGGGTCAAGAAGCTTGAAAAGAAAAGTAGGTCAAGAACTCATAAGCTGAAGAGACTATACAAGGTTGGTTTGACAGCTAGGGTAGAATCCTCTGGAGATGAAGAAGATTTAGGTGAGGATGCATCCAAACAAGGACAGAGGATTAATGCTATTGATGCAGATGAAGACATTACCCTGGTATGATGCTGATAATGAGATGTTTGATGTGAATGTTTTAAATGGTGAAGAGGTGTTTGTTGCAGGGAAAAATGAAAATGATGTTGAAGAAGTGGTTGATGTTGCTCAAGATAGTAACGCTAGCAACATACAATGTTGTTTGAAGATAGTTTGAGCTGCTCAAGTTAGTACTGCTGCAACAACTGTTACAATAACTACTGAAGAAATTACTTTGGCTCAAGCACTTGAAGCATTAAAAACTTCAAAACCTAAGGTGAAAGGGATTGTTTTTCAAGAGCCAGGTAAATCTACAACAACAACAACAATTTCTTCACAACAATCACAAGACAAGGGTAAAGGAATAATGATAGAAGAACCTGTGAAGCCTATGAAGAAGAAAGATCTAATCAGACTTGATAAAGAAGTTGCTTTAAAACTACAAGCTGAATTTGATGAAGAAGAAAGACTTGCAAAAGAGAAAGCTGAAAAGGAGAAAGAAGCCAATACTGCTTTGATTGAAACATGGGATGATATTCAAGCAAAGATTGATGATGATCATTAATTAGCTGAAAGATTGCAAGTACAAGAACAAGAAGAGTTGTCTGATGCAGAAAAGGCTACATTATTTCAACAACTCTTAGAGAAAAGAAGAAATCATTTTGCAGCTAAAAGAGCAGAAGAGCAAAGGAACAAACCACCAACCCAAGCTCAACAAAAAAATCATGTGTACTTACCTGAAGAATATGGAAGGAAAGAAGCTCAAATACTTAAAGAACAAATCTTTTGATTCTATTTAGAAGATGTTTGACAGAGCTTTCAAGAGGGTGAAGACATTTGTTGACTTCAGAACAAACTTAGTGGAAGGTAGTTCAAAGAGAGCAGGAGAAGAGCTGATATAAGAGAGTTCAAATAAGCAAAAGGTGGATGATGACAAAGAAACAACAGAGCTTAAACAGTGTATGGAAATCATTCCAGATGAAGAAGATGTAACAATTGATGTTATTCCTTTGGCTGTTAATTCTCCAAGGATTGTTGACTGGAAGATCCACAAAGAAGGAAAGAAAAGCTATTATCAAATAATAAAAGCTGATGGAAAGTCTCACTTCATTTGTGCTAGCAGCATTAACAGTGTTACTGTATTAACATTTATCTTTCCTTTCTTTGATCATTACATTCACTATCTTTTTTGATCTTCATAACCTGCATTCATCATCACTTCAAGGTTGGATCCCATCATCATAAGAACTCTTTGGATCTTAGAGATTATGGTGGATTAAGGCAATCCATAATGGTAGCAAAAATGTAATTCTTTTGACAGGTTTTGTATCCTTTTAGCTTGACTGCATTATCACTTGCATTTTGTACCTGCAAAAAATTAGACTAATTGTACCTGCATCATATTGGACTATAATTTCATTGTTTTTGTTAGTAATGCTTCAATATCAATAGCCAATCTAGTCCACTACCTACAACATTAGGTGTCTTTACCTAACCTAATATGCATGTTTTCTTCCACTTCCTTGTTGTTGGAATTAGTAAGTCTTTACAACTTAAGTACTTGCTAAGAGTAAAGTTTATACTGCTCAAATTTAACTACCAGTACTAACTGATTAGTACTGCTCGTGTAAAAGTTAGTACTGCCAATACTAACTTAATACTGCTGAAGAGAACTTAATACTGGTAAAGACTTAAGACTGCCAGAAGAAGATTATGACTGCATGAAGATAAAAGAACGTTCGTTAGAGATTTGTATGGCTTATTCTAGTGTTAAATCTTATAAAGTTATAAAGATATGTATATGATTAGAATTATAGAAGATCTTGAGTATCTTCAAAGATTTGTAGTTATCTTGTAAAGGACTCCTTGGTGTATAAAAGGAGATCCTAGGTTATGATTATTATATATATTCAAAGAGTTGCATGCATAGCTTCAAGGTTGTAAACCCTAGTACTAGACAGATTACTCGTATTATTTTATATTGAAGCTTTTTGATTATATCATTGTTCATTCAAGTTTACTGTTTCATTGATATTTCTTCTAAGTATTAAAGAGTAGATTCCGCATACTCTTTAGTATTCACAAAGTTTCTACCATTGTTGTGACAAACCGTCAATTTCAGGTCCTTTTGGAAAGAGCTGCTAAATTAAGTTCTCTTTTAGGAGAAGGAAGTATGACCGCTTTACCAATAGTTGAAACCCAATCGGGAGATGTTTCTTTTATCTTTTGTTTTTTTTTTTTTTTTTGGCTTTTATTATACTAATGTAATTTCGATTACTGTCGGCCCCAATTATTCTTATACTGCGATCTCTTCAATGATGGAATCCGACCTGCTTAATGTGGGTATACTCTGTTTCCATGAGTAGGGTACGCCTGCTCAAATTAAAGCTATGAAACAAGTAGACTTGCGTAAATTAAAATAGAACTGGCACAAATTTATGAATCTACGACTAACCGGAGAATTAGGGCTTACCATTTTGTAATTTACGCGACGTCTTACAAAGAACCGGCGAATTCTTCTGTTAAGCTTTCGACGCTTATATTTTCAAATTGCCATAGAAATAAGTTTATTACATTTGTTTTTATTTTTTGTGTCTCGTACTATTTTACTTTTTACGAAAAATGACTACAAATCGTGCCTTTTTAAATATCGAACTTTGATAATACCCGTATTTACAAATTATGGGGCAAGTTATACAACTCATCCCACTAAACTATAACCCCATTGGGGCGGATCAACCAAGGGGGGAGGTATCCCCTTGGTGTTGATTCATGCAACACTTGCCAACACTTGGCAATAACATTCTAAACATATATAAACCTAGCTTTGACTAACTATTACACACACAAGTCATATTATCACTCAAAATATTAATTTTTCTCTCCCTCTCATCCATATTGATGCCACACACACACCAAAAACACCAATCCATAAAAATTTTGAAGATCAAATAATAGGCACACTAGTAAGATGATATCCAAGTATAATCCTTGCATTTTGGTGGTGATTTAAAGGAGTATTCAAGAAGGTTATACACAAGTTGGGGATGAGATTATACAAGTTGTTATAAGGGTTATTATAAAGTCTATTGGGTAAAGAAAATGGTGATCAAAAGTTATTTTGGGGGAAGATCAAGTTGAAGATTGAAGCTTTGTTATTGTTTTGATCATTTGATCATTTTCTTCATATTTCTTGTGGTAAAATCTCATGAGTTTTGTTTATGTTCTCTTTTTATTTTCAATTGTATATGTACATGCATGATGTATGATGATCAGATTAAAATGGGTTTGTGTGGTATTGAATCTAGGTTAATCATAGCATAAATAAGCCATTTATTAAGTTAAATGATAATAAAATTTATGGGCTGTTGTAATGAACAGTAGGTTTTTATAAATTTATACAGGGTTTGAGGGTGGATTGAGTACAGAGGTTGTAAATAATCCTTTTGTGGACACTTGGCAAATTGGATGATTTCTAGAAAGTGAATATTGAGTGAGATATGATCAAAACACCAAAACTAGTGGATTCTGACCTTGCTGTACAGATGGTATAAAAAGTCACATTTATGGACTGAGTTGGTTAAAAAGTTAAAACTATGAGACCTAGATAAAATCATGTAGATTCTGAATCAATTAGATAGTCAACCAACTCTTTATTGTTTGTAAATGGCATCAAAAATGGTGAAGGTGTCAGTCCGAATTTGTAAATTGACCTTTATGTAGTAAATTGTTCATATGTATAAGTATACTTAAACTGAGTACAAAAATGGTTTTGGATCTGTAAAGTATACTTAAATATGAAGCTAAGGATATAAATATATCAATTTTACCATTTATGGTTTATAAATTATGACTATTTTCGTAAACATAAAAGTATACAAAATTTACTACTATCCAAACACTATACCATGTAAAGCGATTTTGTACTAAAAACACGATGGTAGTAGGACCCTTTCTGGGAGTTTTTAAAATACTACACATCCTAATAATAAGTATCCCGACCTTGAAAACCCCAAAAATTTTTTTATAACAAGAGTCATTACAAGCTTTAAATGGGGCGATTAAGGCCTTATTGGACCACTAGGCCAATGAAACAAATTGGACTTTATTGGACCTTTTAACGTTAGGGCCCAATCCACTTGGGACCTTTCCTAATGGGCTAGGACATGGTCTTTGAGTGATAATATCAACATATTAACTTAATGGGCCTATTGGGCTTTTTGAGCTAATTTAGACAATACTAGTAAAATGGCTAATGAAAACAAGTTAAAAATCTAGAAAACTCAAAGTGTGAAATAAATATGTTGCAAGGAGCGATGATCATCATATAAACTACATGTTTTACATATACGTATTTAATTTAGAGTTTTCGTTAATTTTTATTGTAATAGAAACCTAAGACACGTAGTTACAATTTGTTATAGGTCTTGGTTTGATTGACGCGCCTACTTCCTAAAGTTTTAATCTCATTGATATTCTCATCCGACAACACTAAGTTAGTTCATAAGCCTCGCTGTTTACACTTTAATTGTTTTTAAACCGCGAGGAGATAACTAGGCTGTTTTTAAAACTAGGAACACAAGGGATGATTGTATGCTAGTTGCCTCGATATTATTATAAGTTAGCTTAACCGCTAGATAAAAGACATGCAGAAAGAAATCCATGAAATGTTAACTACCGGGAAATGGTAGCGCTTATACATGAAATAGTACTATTGGAGGCTGGCACCTTCTAATCCGTGACGGATGGCTATGTCAAGTGTCGGGAATATGACCACAACGACGCATTTGTATAGGAATAATATGCACTCATAGCGTGGGTGTATAGGTAGGCATACGTTATTGGGAACCCAAAATTATATTAGATGGTAAAGTTCAAGTAACGAGAATTATAAACTAATCCCCGATATATTTGTTTGGCCACATCAGTTAATCCTGATGAAATATTGAGAAATGCTACTTGTGTTTAGAAGTTTTTTGTTTATATATTTATAAACTATATGGATTCACTCAACATTATTGCTTGACGGTTTTAGCAGTTTTATCTCAGTTCCTTGAAGATAATTCGGCGATGGAGAAATTTGGTTTGTCGCTTATGGAAACCTAAAATGTTTGAAGGCCTATTAATATAAAAGTACAATGGAAGGTTGATTTGGAAAAATGTTGTTGAAGTGATTATGAAACAATTTGGGTCCTTATGATGTAACCTTTTATTTCGAACATGGATATAATTTAAAAAGTCTCTTTTCGATCGTTTCTATGCTTGAGTTGGTTATATTATGACGTAGCACCCCAAATGTCACCTTCTCACTGAGAATATATGAAAATGGGGTGTTACATGATTGGTATTATGAGCTTTAAGTTATAGAGAAACAAAAGATTTTCAAAAAAAAAATGAACGATAGGAATTTTTGAAATTCTTTTATCCTAAACTGTGCAAACGATATCTCTGAATTACCAATGGACAGATATGAGAAGGAATTTATTTATCGATATATATATTATGGAAAAATTATACATGTTATAATATAAATTTTTCATTTATTTGAAATATAAATTGTTAATAATGTATTTATTTAATACTAACGAGATATTTATATGATGCATGATTGTCATGGAGAACCCTAAGCATCTTAACGGCCGATACGAATCTATTCCGTAGTGAAAAACCCCGTTGTTCCCGAGGACCGAACCAAGTTGCGGATATCCATGATCCCAACGAGATGGTTGGACTTACCCGGTGATATTGATTTGGATGGATTATGCGATGAGGATCCTGAAAGGAAGATCCGTGAAGAAGATTCAAGGAGGAACACGAGGAAGATCCCAACGGAAGGAGGATGTATTGTGCTCGAGGATGATGCTGAGTTGATATTCCTTATAAGGTGGAGGGTGACAAAACCCCGCCACCTGGAGATGTGTCATCGATTCTGAGTCAAGAGGACGTGGAGGATTGATGTTGCACCTAGAGGTTGATGTTGCATCGGGTCGTATGTTGAATTTGAGGCTCTTGTTGGGACTTCTACCCAATGCCTTATGCTATTCAGACTCTTTTCGAGGTGGCCTTATAATTTTTTTTGAGGTAGGAGAGTCATCTTTCTGCTCCGTGACTCATCATTGTTGGGGATGGCTCTAGTGTTTGAGACGTGATTTGGAGACGTCCCGTGCACGAGCTAGACTTACGGAGGCTGAGTTGAGTACAAACCAAACTGAGATTGCTCTTCTCAAATCCAAGAATAAAATCAGGGAAAAAGAAATGGAGTTACTTAATCATGATTTGGAGAATGTCAAGCGTGCTTTGGGTAATGTTCTCGAGATGGGTTGTCGGTATTAGAGCGCGGGGGAGGAGATGCCACATTGAAGAAAAGATTGGCTGAGACTGAGACTAAGTTGGACGGGGTTGTATGGAGCAGTGATATTGTTTTTTTTTTTTTTTTTTTTTTTTTTTTTTTTTTTCTGAAGAGGAGGTTGCATAAGTCCCGAGTGTGGAATAAGATGTTCTACTTGGATATCGGTTCGTTTTTAGGACTGTTTTGAAGCGCCATCTGATGATGAAGACATCTGAGCGTTTCCAGAGAAAGAAATCGATGAACTAATACTTCTGATGGGACCGAGGGACTTCAGAAGCCACGTGGACCATCCCTGGACCACCTAGTGACTCTTAGTAGATTAGTTTATCATTTGTAGTATCTTTTGTAAATCACTAACTAAACTGCGATGTCAGTTAGTAGGACTAGTCTTTTGGAGTTGTATAGCATTAGATGGTGACATGTAATGTATGACAATGCAACTTGTAACTTGTTGGTGATTAATGAAATGACTATCTTTTGGTTCTAATTCTATGTTGTGTTGTTGTTACCTTTCTTTTATTGTTTCTTCTAAATTGTTCCTTTTGCTTAATACAATCATTGAATGAATACTCATTATGATTTGATTTGTGTTGTAACAGGATCATGCCGCCAAAACCTATGTCTGAGGCTCGTATGCGCGAGATTATTAGAGATCAAGTTACCACATCCATGAATGAATTTATGGAAAATATGAATCGTGGAGCCGGTGGTGCTGGAGCCGGTGGTGCTGGAGCCGGTGGTGCAGGAGCCGGTGGTGCTGGAGCCGGTGGTGCAGGAGCCGGTGGTGCTGGAGCCGGTGGCGCTGGAGCCGATGGTGCTGGAATTGGTGGTGCCGGACCAGTAGAGGCCGAAGTTACTGGGTGTACTTACATGACATTCATGAAGTGTAACCCACACCTTTTTAAAGGCACTGAAGGTGCCATGGGATTATGTCAGTAGTTTAAGAAATTGGAATCTGTGTTTCGAATAAGTGACTATAGGGAAAAGGATAAGGTGAAATTTGCAACCGCCACTCTCCAAGGTCGTGCGTTGACTTGGTGGAATGGAAGAACTGCTTCCATGGGTATTGATGCTGCTAATGGCACTCCATGGGCTGAAGTAAGAAGGTGGATGACCGAGGAGTTTTGTCCTCGAAGTGTGTTGCAAAGACTAGAGCAAGAATTGTACAACTTGAAATTAAAAGGGACTGATATTGATGGGTATACAAACCGATTCCATGAACTGGCCCTGTTGTGTCCTAGAATGGTGGAGCCTGAGCAGGTGAAGGTGGAGCAATACATTCGTGGATTATCGAAGAACATACGTGGTGATGTGACCTCGTCGCAACCAGCTACTATTGATCATGCTGTCCGTATGGCTTATCAGCTTATGGGACAAATAATCCAAGATAAAAATGATGAGGTTCATGAAGGTGAAAAGAGAAAGGGTGAAGGAGATCGTGGTGGTCGTGGTGACAACCGACGCGACTACAACCGCCGACAAAACCAAAGAAGGGCTAATGCTGGAGCCATGACCAATGCTGTACCAAATGACAACGAGGTTTGTCCGAAATGCAAGAACAAGAAGCATAATGGGGACTGTTGGAAGTGCGGTAAGTGTGGTAAGTTAGGGCACAAGACTGCTGCTTGTAGGTGCCTCGACAAGAAAGATGTGACTTGTTTCAATTGCAACGAAAAGGGTCACCTAAAGAAAGATTGCCCTACATTGAGAAAGAATGGTCAAGGTGGAAATAATCGTGGAGCTGTTTACAAGTTAGGAGCTGTGGATGCTCAGCAAGATCCGAAAGTCGTTACTGGTACGTTCTTACTTAACAACCGATATGCTACTGCTTTATTTGATTCGGGTGCCGATAAAAGTTTTGTATCTACAAATTTTAGTACCCTTATTGATATTAAACCGGTTGAGTTAGATACTAGCTATGAAGTCGAACTGGCCGACGGAAAAGTAGTAAGTACCAATAATGTATTAATAGGATGTACACTTAACCTTTTAAACCATTCTTTTCCAATCGACTTGATGGTAATAGAACTGGGAAGTTTTGATATCATTATTGGGATGGATTGGGGTTATCAAGATATGATTTGCTGCTATTTTATGTAGAGAAAAAGGTTAGGATTCCCCTAAAGAAGACGTTAGTTATCGAAGCGAAGAAATCATTCTCAATGAAGGATCGTTTCTGCATTAAGCTCAAAAGTATATTGAGAAGGGTTTGAACTAAGCATAGCTCAAGTAACTGAAAAGAATCGAAGGAGAAACGATTAAAGATGTTCCTGTAACCGAGATATTCCGCGAGGTATTTCCCCAAAGATTTACCTGTGACTTCCGCACCCTGGGCAAAGTTTTGAATTTGTATTTATCTTATTCCTGTGCAGCGACCTGTGGCGCGTGCGCCATATCGCTTAGCACCATCTGAAATGAAGGAGTTGTCCAAGCAGCTGCAAGAGTTGTTGGAAAAGGGTTTTATTCGACCGAGCTCGTCACCATGGGGAGCTCCGGTGTTGTTTGTGAAAAAGAAGGATGGATCGTTCCGAATGTGCATTGATTACCGTGAACTAAACAAGTTAACGATCAAGAATCGATACCCATTACCGAGGATTGATGACTTATTTGATCAGCTGCAAGGTTCTAGTGTTTATATTCGAAGTGATTGATTTATGGTCTGGTATCATCACTCGCATACACGAGAAGACATTCCAATTACAGCAATTAAAAACCCTCCCCCCCCCGTTTTTTTTTTTATTATTTTTTTTTATTTTATTGACACTATGAGTTTCAGGTAAGCTTTTGGACTAAAATGCACGCTGCAGAATCATGGACTTGATGAATCGCGTGTGCAAACCGTATCTTGATAAGTTCGTGATTGTATTCATCGATGACATTCTGATCTATTCCAAGAATAAAGAAGAACATGGTAAACATTTGAAGACTATCTTGAATTTGCTAAGGAGCGAAAAGTTGTACGCCAAGTTTTCGAAGTGTGATTTTTGGCTTGATTCCGTGCAATTCCTTGGCCATGTGATTGACAGTAGTGGAGTTCATGTTGATCCTGCAAAGATCGAAGCCATTAAAAGTTGGGCTGCACCGACTACACCAACGGAAGTGCGACAATTTTTGGGTTTGGCAGGTTATTATCGAAGGTTTATTAAGGAGTTTTCTCTAATATCCAAACCGTTAACTAAACTCACTCAGAAAAATAAGCCGTATGTGTGGGGCGACGACGAAGCAGAGGCATTTCAAACATTGAAGCTGAAATTGTGTAGTGCGCCAATACTATCACTACCCGAAGGAAGTGAAGACTTTGTTGTGTATTGCGATGCGTCTCTTAAAGGATTTGGAGCTGTGTTGATGCAGCGAGAAAAGGTGATTGCGTACGCCTCTAGGCAACTTAGAAAGAATGAAGAAAATTACACGACCCATGACTTGGAATTGGGAGCGGTGGTTTTTGCTCTTCGACTATGGAGACATTACTTGTACGGCACTAAATGTACGGTATACACCGATCACAAAAGCCTGCAATACATTTTGGACCAGAAAGAGCTAAATATGAGGCAGCGTAGATGGATCGAACTTCTGAGTGATTACGATTGTGTTATTCGTTATCACCCAGGAAAGGCGAATGTTGTCGCTGATGCGTTGAGCAGGAAGGATAAGGAACCGATTCGAGTGCGTGCTTTAGTGGTAACGGTAAATAACAATTTACCTGAGCAAATTTGGAATGCACACGTTGAAGCGTGCAAGGAGGAAAATATTGGTGCCAAAGGATTTCATTGTAAGGGGAAGCCATTTGAAGTTAGATCCGATAGTATGAAAGGTCTGAAAGGACGAGTATGGTTACCATTATTTGGAGGATTAAGAGGTCTAATCATGTTGGAATCTCATAAATCAAAATATTCCATTCACCCTGGATCAGATAAAATGTACCATGATTTGAGAAA
>BQNB010029278.1:6462-18802 GCA_026074375.1 Tanacetum coccineum | reverse complement strand
TGAACATTTATCATGATTACACATTGGTCAACCAAGTCAATCCATTACACTTAAATCATATTGGTAACGCAAAATCACCAACATATGGCTGCATTTACCGATGATGAGTTACGTATAATCGCCTCAAAATTAGGTAGTCATATGCTCATTGACTCGTATACGACTACAATGTGTGAGGAATCACGGGGTATGAATAGTTATGCCAGGGCACTCATTGAATTAAATGCAAAGAATGTAATGAAAGACGAGTTTGTTGGTGCTATACCGTTGTTAGACAAACCGAGTTATATTAGAACTTACATTCGAGTGGAGCACGAGTGGACACCTCCTAGGTGTGTTACATGTAAGATTTACGGACACACAAATACATAATGTTTGAAGCATACTACTATTCCAAAGTCTAATGTTGCATTGAATAGTGACCAAAATGATAGGTTTACAGAAGTGAAACATAAAGCTTCTAATCCTAAGAGGTTTGATCGTGTTCAGGTAACCAAGAAGATGGCCTACCGGCATGTAGCTAAACCAACAAACAAACAAAAACGATGTGCCTAAACCAAAGCTTAACCCAATACATCAAATCCCTTTGATGTACTTAGTAATATTGACGTTGGTAATAAAGATGAAGATGTGACTGTTTCTCAGTCGGTTAGTCCTAATGAGGCTACGTTAGTGAACTTGGGAAAAAAAGGTAAACGTGGTGCAAATTCATTCTAGTGCGACACCAGTGGATACTGTTCTTCGCTGTTTAATGTTGAAGAGGATATCGAAGGTGAAATGGAACATGTTTATGACGTAAATGGGACTTTTATGGCTAGTGGTAGTAGATACGGGACTAAGAGCTTGTACGAACGCTAGAAGGAATCAAAGGAAGATGATCCATATGATACATATGATGATGATGTTGAGTACAATGATCATGATTTGTCCAAAAATCAATTGGCTGTCTATGACGCTTGTGATACAAGGTTCGAGGTCGGAAGAAGTCGTACGTTATGTTTTGAGTCGTTTGAGTCACATGTAATCCGCTAACATTCGTTACTTCATTCATAGAAGCAAGTTTGCTTGTTATGTTAGCCTTATCGCCTATGTAACCGGCTGATATATGGTATTTCACCCATATCTGTTGTACTTAAATGTTTTTTAAGAGTAATATATTTACCGAAAAACCCTTAAAAAAACAAACAAACATGTTTTGGAAGAAAAGTGAAGATATATACAACCCACGGGCCACAAATATAATGTCACTATCACCTGCCTAATCTTGTCGAGGCATGCATGCAAACTCAATTACTCATGTTGCTAGCTGAGTGTAACACACGATATAGTTTAATTTGTACCATGCATACATATAGACACATATCGTATCGCAAATGGTTAATGCATCGATCTAATGCCTTGTAGTTCTTTCTTTACTCGCATACACATAGCTCTCAGTCTCACCACCTTATAATCCATCTTAATAGTATTAACGTTACTATCACAACTTAACTTATTTTCGCAAGCAATGGTATAAGAAATTAAATCAAGTTGTAATTAGTGTTTGATTTTAGTTTGCAATGATATGACCAAAAAATCATTCGAGTAAAAAAAGGAATACTATTTAATTTAATTTTTAGTTAGGTCGTTTTGAGAAATATAAATGGTGTGCATGTTCTTCTCTTTGGATTTGTGGCAAAACACACTAGTAAAGTAGCAAGTGCATGATGCCTGCCTTGTGAATTTATATATATTTAATATTTTTGTAAGCAACTTCTATGGTTAACTTTCTTTGGAGCAATCTGCTGATTGATACCATGTCCTTACTTTTGTACGACCTACTTTGTGTGTTGACGTTAACTTTCGCAATATATATTTGCAAATGTCCCACACTGGATCCAAGAAGATTAAAAAGAGAAGTTATGTCTTTATCATTGCATATACATATTAAATGAACATTTAGTAATTTGGAACTGTCTAGATAATGAATTAAGTTGGTTCTTGGTAAAAAGAAACTCGGAACTGCCTTTAACACATTATATCTATGTTCTCAATTCTTATTATTATATATAACCATGTGATATCAAGCTTTATACTTGCATCCGACACATTATATCTATGTTCTCAGTTCTTGTTAATCAATTAATTAATTAGTCGAGGACAACATACATATATAAGTTCTTGATCATCATCCCAACATGACATAAAATGGTCGAGAATGCTCCTATATATAACTAGCTAGCTAGAGTTCCGAATACTACATATAATATATTGCATTATATATTATTGTTCTTACATATACATACATACATGGTAGACACATGCATATATACATATGATTATATGTATTATTAGTTTAAGTAAGTCTCTTTTATTTTTTATCAGGCTTCGATTCTGGTTGAATTTCATCCTCTGATAAGATTGTGACGACAGTGATCGATTCAGCTTGGTCGTTTTGTCCTTCATTAACCGGGTTTATAGCTCCACCAGAAAGAAATGGTCGTTTTTCTTTTTTGTCAGATGTTATGTCCTTCGTCTTTTTAAAACAAGCTTGATTAGAAAGTTCTTCAACTGCCTCAGATATGGTCTCGACACATTTTATGATGTCAATGAGTATTGAGATGGTTGCGATGACGGGTATAGTTTCTATGATGTTCCATTTCTCAACGTTTGAAGCCTGCAACGTTGTATTGAATTCCTCTATCGCATTTTTGCAATTTTCTATATGAATGGCTGAATTAGAAGGATACACCATTCGTTTCATCGACAAGGCTAACTCTTTCAAAGCTTTTCCGACTTCTGAGCTCATTTTCATGCATGGTTCTTGAATTGATTTCTGAAACTCTGAGGGCACCTATGAAAACACAACAAAAATTAGTTTAAAACATAAATACATGCATATACTTACACATATATAAACACACACACATAAATATATACTAAGAACAGGATTCGTAAAAAAAAAAAAAAAAAAAAAAAAATCAAAAAAAAAAAAAAATTACCAATCTTGTGTCGAGGACCCCTGACCACACTACAAAAGCTCCCTCACAAACCCTCTTATCTTATATTTTTCTATTCATCCATGGAGAGCTTCAATATGGTATGCACATTGTCGTGTATAAACACCAATCTTCAAGTATTGTTTCCATGGATGACGAAATAGAAATTTCCCATGCCCTATTTCCCACCATGCAAAATTTGCCTGATGACAAATATATTTCATTAGAATAGATCAAATACATGCATACTTTTTTATACATCATCAGAACAAATTAAAGCTTTTAGCACATAGAGTCGTCATAGATATATACACACTATATATGACTTATAAAATAAAGCTTTTTCTTAAAGAAAGAAATAGAGAGTATCCTAACCAGTGATTCCTCAGTGGCTTTAGAATTAAGTACACTTTTATATGCCGTAAGAAATGATTTGTCATCTTCATTAGATATACTGTAGTATTCATCCCCGAATCCTATAAAACATTTATTAATTTCCATTAGATGCAATTAACAAATTCGATAAATATTTTGTATAGAAGTTGACAAACCTTCTAGGAAGCTTGCAAGCTTTTCCATGTTAAGAACAATGAGTTTATGAAGATCTTCACCAGCCCATACCGGGCAAACACACATGGAAACGAGTATACCAGTTGCTCCTCCAAATATAATGGTCGAAAACCGATGGTGAGCCAACTCTATTAGCTTTTCTACACGGTAACCCGATACGGCTACGAGGCTAAAAGTAAGTATAAATATGAGACATCCATAATCATATCTCCTCTTGATGCTGGGAATAAATCTTGAAAAGGAGGCAACAGCAACTGCGACATGATACAAAAATATAATCAAAACCAAAATTTTTAACTTATCAACTGTATCATGTGACCTAATATATGAAGATTTTACGTACCTGCGAGGAATACAAGGCTACAAATAACTATGGGTTTAACCCTTGGCCCGAATAGATCAGAAAACCCTTCAGCCCCGACACCTAATGCGCCGGCTAGGAATGTCGCAAAACCTCTATTCATGCTTTTACATAAGGTTGCACCTATTCATAAATGAAATAAAGGGCGATTAGCTTGTCAAAAGTTTACAAACCAGGCCATGGTTAAAAATAGTAAAGATATAAATTGGTCTTTCACTCTTTCTCTTTTCACTAGATACAAATATTAGATAGAAACTTGATATGATTTCACGATCAGTGATCCTTAAATTCATCGGTGATAGCATTTGCTATACAACATTAAAGTCATCTATAACTTCATTGATTCATAAATGAAACAATTTCCCATGCAAATGCATTAACCACAGTGCAGTAAGAGGCATACGTCAAAAAAAATGGAGTATCATCTAAAACATCATAATTCTTCTAGTAAAATGCAATTTTGATTTTTCTATTATCATTTCAACATCTGTAAAATTGCATTTACTATTTATAGTATGCGAGTCAAAGCATTTAAACTGGACATTTAATTTTACGAAAAATAAAAAACTTGAACCTTTTAACAATATCCGGCCATATGCATTTGGTAATTTTCACAACTTCTTTTAGTGTAAGTTTGATAATTTATGTTAGTTATAGCCATAGTTTCAAAAAATTGTTAAAATGGTACGTGAGTTGCTTACCAACTGTGTACTCAAAAACCACGATGACGGTCATGATAGCCCACATTCCTGAATCACCCATGCCATTATAAAAAGGTTCCAGATAGTAAACCAAAGAGACCAATGTGATGGCAAACGCCATTTTAAATGCGTGCACGATCCTTCTTGGATCTTCTTGCCCGGTTTTCTTGATTTTTTTCGCGATTTCAACTATGGCACTTTTGATACATGATGGAAATACTATTGATTTCAGGTGAGTAAAAAGGGTGTTTTGTGATGTTGGTGTTGGTGAAGAAGCATCAATCTCCATGACTATGGTAAAGATTTTGCTATGGCTATGTGTAGGAAGCTATATAAGAGGATGAGAGATAGCTTATCAAGTGAAATGAGGATGGGCTGATATATAAGTAGGCAGAGATTTGTTGTTTAAAGAAAAGTTTGTTTAACATAACATTAAATTAATAATGAATTTAAAAGTTAGATATGTGCAATTAAAATTACCAGCTGTTAATATGTCTTTGTGTTTGTGACTCTTTGTTTGTGTGGTGAGTGGAAGTCTAGAATTTGCCTTTTGAGTTTTTAAACAGTATTGCTAAAAAAAGTGTTTCTAAATAGTAAATTGCTCTCACAATCCTTGGCAAAACATTTTTGTTACTAGGTAACCTTTTAATAGATGGAAAAACAGTTTTTTTTATTATACTCTTTGATTAAGTTAACAAACTTTCAAATAACCAATGATGACGTATAACATATCCCCGAACCTAAATAGTTCGCATCTGAAGTGAAAAGGAAGAAACCAGGTAGTAATAAAGGAGGCAACAAAAATTTTAAACTAGTCTGTGTGTATTGAGAATATTAGTTTCAATAGGTAAACATATATGTTGAGGGACTTATTGTGTCATTGTCTTATTTTCAGATTAGTCTTATAAGAAGTATTAGTTGAAGATGGATAATGGATGAAAGATTGAGGGTTGTTGCTGCCAAGTTTGCAAAAATCTAAGTTGGTGGTCAAGCTTCTATATAAGTTGGATTGACCAGCTTTGGTCTTCACTTTTTCAGATCATCTCTCTCTCTCTTTAAAAAACGCTCCTCTCTCTTTTGTTCATTGTAAACCCTAATTGAGATCATCTTGATCTTATTGTGTTACGATTGTAATAGAACTATTATCAGTTTAGATAATAGATCCACAACTGAGTAGCAGTGGTGGATTGTTTGTTTGATTGTTTTCTGATTGAGATCAGTTTTCTTTGTTGTAAGTGTTACTCAAATTGAGATTTGAGTTGTTTTTTATAATAAGATTCATAATTTCTTCACGGTAAAACCAAAAACTCAGTATCGCCCTAAATCAAAGCAATCGACTGAAGAGGCGAGTCGTAAGACGACTCCTTCTGTTTGTAAGAAGAATGTTTCGACATCAGGTAATGATATTTTTTCCTTAATAACTCGTTTGAGGCTTTAAATGTTGAAAATACGATTATTGAGAAGGTAGAAAAGGGGTAATAAGGCTTCTACGCCTGGTGTGCAAGAAAAAGGGCAACGTTCTACCTCGCTGGTAGAAAAGATTAATAGTTTTGAAAAACATCTGTTGGAGGGAAAAAGTGTGTTTATGGATGATGATGGTAAACCTCTGGAAAAGGTTAAGTATTCAGGTGATCAAGGTAGCGAGGGTGAAGTTGAGTCTGTTGATAATGAGATGGCAAGTTATGTGGCTTCAAAACCGTCGAGGGTTGGATATGGTACTAAGAGCTTGTTGGAACAATGGAGGGAAACATATGTGAATGATGACTACGATCCATATGATGATGATATGTATGAAGGTTAAGAAATTCCTGACATTATTCAATCTATATGTGATCATTTGGATATCAAGGTTCGAGGTCGAAAGAAGAAATAGATTACTTGATGTTATTGAGTCATTTGTAATATAGTCATAATTGTACCTTCCTTGCGAAAGTAGGTTGCCCATGTAACAGGCTGAGATGTTGAATTCACCCACATCCATTGTACTGAATTATTTTTGGAGTAATAAATTTACCGGGGAAACCCTTTACCCAAAAAATAGTCCGCATCTTACCCAAAAAAGACGAATGCATCAAACACACAACATGATGAATTTCTACAGAATGGAGAGAAGTCTGGCTCGTTGCTAAGCCAAAGACGGAAGACGGCCTTGGCAGGCCCAAGTAACCATAGTATGGCCGCACAGATCGTGGTTCTGGAATCCAAGGGATCCGCGGAAGAATCTGCTCAAATAGGACACGGAGTTACCTCAAGACATAATGAACCTCAGACCGAAGAAAGCCTATGAACTAGCCAAATGGAGTAAGGAATATAACACGGGATCGCGGAATAAACATATGCATACCAAAACGAGGAAAGGCAACGACTTTCCGACTAAGGGCAGCATTCCCAAGTAGGGATGGCAAAAGCACCCGAAACCGATGGGGAAAACCGAAGCCCGAACCGGTTGGGTCGGGTTCGGGGCGGGTTGGCGGGTTCGGATGCATGTACGGGTATTGATAAAAGAATTTAGTCGGGTACGGGTTTGGTGACGGGTTTTGATAATACCCGCCTCGATTACCCGTACCCGTACCCCTATCCGTTTACCCGAATTCATACCCACTTTATTGTTATTATAATTAATTAAAGTATATATATTATTACATATAATTTCTTCCATTGTATTTTTTATATAACTATTTCTATTATTTAACACATTTGAATGTTACATAAATTATTCGAAAGCGCTAAATCGTCTAATACGGTATTTGTTTTCTTTAACTTTTAAAAAATTTGAATATATAAGGGTGTTTTGTTTTATTTTTCGATGAATTTTAGTGTGACTTAATCTTGATACCTGTCATTTTTCTATAAAAATATTCAATTGGGAATACCCCGATACCCGCGGGGAAACCCGAAAAACCGATGGATAATATTAACCGGGTACCCAACGGGTAATGGGGCGGGTACGGATGTGGATATTATAAACGAGTGCGGGTACGGGTACACTAAAACCCGCCCCGAACCCGACCCGTTGCCATCCCTATTCCCAAGTCATGGAGCACGAATGGCGAAGCATAAAGCAAGTCAAAGGGCATGACTCCAAGGCAAGCATCTTATAACTCATCGGTTAATAGGTTGTGTCAACCCCGTGATCCCCAAGACACGAAAAATGAACCTGCCTATAAATACGAGTGCATTAAACTCGGCCAACGCTATGATCTAAACACTAAGAACACACACATATTACTTTCTCTCTCTAAAAACTTACTCTTACATCTGAGGTTAATCATGGAATCCCCCACTCACGGTGAGACTTGCGATGTTTTCTTATCTTAGCAGGAGATTACAAACTTTTCACTTAGTCCAAGCTTTCCGAAAATGTCTGAGACCCTGTTTATGGTAAGCCCGAATCTTTCTAATCCACAACCCTGAATTTTGTACTAACAACAAAGAATACGTATGAATTTACATGAAGGTTATCTTAAAGTAAACATTCCCCAAATTCTTTGTATTTTATTTTGATCACATGTAAATAATAACATTTTAACTTAAATCATACATGATTAAACATAATATTATAACGAGTTAAAAATTCTATAATTAACAACGATTAACTAAAAGATCTAGCATAAGGCTTAGATGTTAAAACAAGTTCATACACGAACTTATTGGATTGACGATCCACTCTAATTAAATTGGATTAGTGTTTTTACTAGAGTTAGTAATTAATCAACGAATGAGGCAACACCTTAATTTCTTCACACGGTGTACCTTTTCCTTGAGGTTTCAAGTCAAAGCATACGCGATTATGATATCTTCATATAACCCACAAAAAAGCTAGGTATATGTGTTTATATAGGCTAGTCACGGAGGTTCATTTGAGCTGACTTTGAATTATTTAAAAACGTGGTCGCCTAGTTTTTTTTTGAACGGCAAAGATGGAATATATATAAAAAAAAGCATAGCAAGAAGGGGGGGAGGAGGGGAATGCTAGAAATTAACGTACAATAGAGTCAACACAAAGAGAATACATAACATTCAAAAAATGGGTAAATCCGAGACTTTAACTGCGAGGGATCAAAAGGGATGAATTAATTTTGACATACGACAGGCTCGATGGTCGGTGTTCCACTTCGGCAAAAGAAAAACCCCCCATCCGGACGCCGCCCCCCCGGAGTCACACGGTTTCTTCACTTAGGTGATGGATTTTTGATGAACCCCAAACAAGTCCCGAGACGTCTTCACACGGTGTACCTTTTCCTTGAGGTTTCAAGTCAAAGCATACGCGATTATGATATCTTCATATAACCCACAAAAAAGCTAGGTATATGTGTTTATATAGGCTAGTTACGGAGGTTCATTTGAGCTGACTTTGAATTATTTAAAAAGGTGGTCGCCTAGTGATTAGTCGGTTTGCAATTATGAGTCAAAAATTCAGGTAATTAATAAAAAATAGGCTAGCTACATGAGAGTTAAGATCAAATGAGAATAAAAAATAAAATGAGAAAAAAACCAGAATCATACATTTTAGATGCACTTACCAAAATATATGTCTCCTTTTAAAATTCACCCTCTTACTTGAAATGTATGGCTAAAAATTATTTTTATTATTCTCATTTTAGTTTTTTGTTACTTTCTCTACCCATATTTATTGTCCACATTTTCATTTCGGATTCATTCAAATTAATTGTCCAGTTTCAAAATTAAATAAAGAAATTAGTCCGAGTTTACTATATTACCCTCATGTGATGTTATTATTACAAATATTAAAGATGTCTTAAATTAACTATTTATAGGTAAAACTGTCATTATGTAAAAAGTAAGACAAAAACTATAATAATAATAATGTTTATTTTTAAATTGCGTTTTTTATCGATAAACAATTATTTTAAAACATATTTTTTTTAGAAAGGCAATATATTTCACACATGCCTCCAGCGAGGTTTGAAACCACAACTTCTAGGTTGGTGAGAACTCACATACCTAACGATACCCTTGATGGCCAACTGAGCTAGGTAAGTTGGTTTATTTAAAAAAAAAATTAATATCACTTTAGTTTTTCTTTTTACCAGAAAGCAAGCCAAATTGGGATCCATACTCTTTTCATGTGCTATCGGTGCAAAGAGAATATGTGCAGGTTCTTTTTATAGAAGTTCCTATATATAACAATTACGTCTCACTAAACATGGCAAGCTGATAACATTTCGACATATCTATATATAGTATTCTTTAATTTTAGATTAAAATGTTTGTATACGTGTGTAGAGGCTTCTAATAATATACTTAATTACAACATAATAGTATCTAGACCGCATATTGGCGTGTTGAAGCTAAGTAAATACGTATCTTATGGAAGTTGAGTAGAAATCCGAAGAAGAAAATTTAAAATGAAAAAAAAATGAGAAATAACAATAATTACATCTTTTATAAATTTATTGTGGATGTAGCATTGCTCTACATTTACTTCTCAATTAGTTTCGAAATTGATTTTGAACTGAAAACGATGCAAAGTACTGCTAGCAACAAATTTGACTTGTGAAGAACGAAAAATGCATAAGATTTGTCTAACTTGATTAAATGCATATAATATATTTTTAGCTAAAAAGTATATTTTGGTGTATCACGTCATAGTACAAAACACAAGATATAGAAAACAACCTCAAAATGAACGTTTTTAAATATGTAACATTCGATGCATTCAAAATATCAGAATTTCTCTTTTGGTCCCAACAGTTTGACAAGATGTCCTAAAAGTTCTCAAACATTTAAAAGTTTCAACCAAAGACATAGTTCAAAAGACAACATAGGTTTAAAGAAATAAGTTTAACATTTTGCATCGAATAAAGGAAAACACAGAATCCATCTTCATGATATCCGCCACGGCTCCCATCCAAGCTTATACCTTAGCACCTGAGATTAAAACATGCAAAACGTCAACGATAAAATTAAGTGAATTCATAGGTTAGAAGTAAAGTATGTATGGACCACAAAATTTAAGTAATGGTTGACTATGAAACATATTCGATAGTCTAAAACATGTATTATTGATCTAAGCTCATGACATCGAAACCTTAACTATTTTTGCCCTTTATAATATGTAGAATGTATGCCAAAACATTCTAAAGTACTCAACATGTTAAATGCACCATGGTCAACTTGTGACCAGAAATTCAAGGCGGGGATTGTCAGTCCCGATAGATCTATCCACAACATTTGCGTTCACAACACTAGTAATTAACGGTTCATGATGAAAGGGACTTAATTGGCATTGTGGTAACTTAGGCAATAATAATCAGGCAATATTCTGGAATAGCATACAATTTGAAAAGTACTTGCGTCCAATAAAATAAGCATGTAATCTCACCCCGGAGTTTGTAAAACAATTAAGTAGTAAAAGGGGCTATGAACTTACATTTAAGCGATTCGGCAAAAATAACAAGATATGTGCTTATTCTTTTTATTTGATTCTTGTCCGACTACTTCCACCTAAGGTGAGTTTATAGTCCCACCTTTTCCCTTTCAATGGTTTTCATAAACTGTTTTCGGGGTGAGAATACATGCTTGTTTACTAAGCAAATTTATTGATTTCTACCACTTAAGCGTTACATGACTAATTTTATTAAAGTTTTTACTTGCTTACTATATGACTTTCAATACATGGTTGTTTACTCATGAATTTACTAAAGCTTGATTTGCTTACTACAAGATTTGAGATCATTGAATACCTATATATGGAACTTTGAGTTTTGAACACATTACTTGCTTTACTTTTGGACACAAGTGCTTTCAAACTGTATGTTATCCAGATTGTTGCCTGAATATTATTGCCTAGGTTACCACAATGCCAATTAAGTCCCTTTTATCATGAACCGTTAATTACCTTGTAGGGGTAAGCGCGAATGTTGTGGGTATATCTATCGGGATTGACAATCCCCGCCTTAAATTTCTGGTCACAAGTTGGCCATGGTGCATTTAACATGGTGAGGATATTTAGGGTGTTTTGGCATACATCCTATATACTGTAAGGGAAAAAACAGTTAAGGTTTCAGGGTCATGAGCTTAGTGTAATAATACATGTTTTGGACTACTTAATTTGTTTCGTAGTCTACTATTACTTAAATCTTGTGGTCCAATACTGAACATTACTTGAGTTATTAAATCACTACTTGGATTTCGGAAATAATACTTTGAAAAGTTGTAACACTACTTTTCTTACTGAAATATTTCAATACTGTTTTTACTTAAACCTATGAATTCACCAACATTATTGTTGACATTTTTGCATGTATTTTCTCAGGTTATTATCTTGCTAGCTGAGCATTGGGAGCATAGCAGTCGCGCGGATATCAAAGCTTTAAGGACGCGGTTTTCTTCACGTTCGACAACCATTTTTCTTTAAAATATACAAATGAGACATGTTTGAACTCTTGTAACTTTTGTTAAAAAAAAAATTTGGGACCTGATTTTACATTTGAAATTTTAATCGAATGTGACATTTTAGTAACGTCTCTTTTGATGTCGTTTTCTGTAACTTGTACCTTATACTATGAAGTAGCATTTAAGCATGCATCTAATTTAATTTAATGCATCTCTAATGTATGTATTTTTCGTTATTTTCATCTTAATATTTCTTCTCATTAAGTGTATTGTTATCAAAGTAAAACCAACAATTACAAATGTCATGTAAAATTTAGCTTTCTTTAAAGCGAGTTGCTTGGTGTTCTATAGATTGGTATTGGTGTTGTTTA
>BQNB010029277.1:0-48113 GCA_026074375.1 Tanacetum coccineum | reverse complement strand
AGTTTCATGTTGAATTATTATTTTTTCATTTTCAACTTTGAGAAAATCATTTTGAATTTTTTCTTTTTCTTTCACAAGTCGGTCAATCGTGTCCTTATCATTCTTCAATTCACATTCCAATTCATCACATGTTTCTTTATATCTTGAGTATTGAATTATTTTGTACTCAAATGTTTTGACCCGATCCTTAAACGTCTCAAGTTCCCGTGGTAGCAAATCTTTTTGATTTTTTAAGCTCATTATTCAAACGTTTTAGATTTTCAGCTTCGCGTTGAACATTGTATGCTAGCATTTATATTTCATGATATTCGTCATGAGCAGTTGAATTATGTTCAAACGTGGCACCATTATTTTCCATAAACGGATCATCGAATATGATATTAGAATCTATTTGATCATCATCTGTTGTTTGAATAATAGTTTTATGTTTCCCATGACTCACTTGTTCATGAACCTTAGATGAAGCATGTACCTGGCTAACAGCCTTTGCATCATATGATGGTACATTCTCAGCATTATCATCACTTGGTTGAAGTCAAGCCATTAACATGACTACTGCAGTTAACTCTTCCAAATCTTCTCCATATGAAATGTCAAGCATGAAATCATTCTCTTCTTTATTGAGGTTGCTTCCAGCTTCGTCTTTCATAGCTAACAACATTTGTTCTCTGAAATACTTTCGATCATGAACTTTTGGTTTCTGACATTTACGAGCATAATGACCTTTCTTATTGCAATTGTAACACTAAACATTTGCTTTGCCTGGAGTAGACTCAGTTCGTGGAACACGCTGAATAATCTGATTGCTTTCATCACCTGTATTTCTTGTATTAAACCCTTGAGTTCTATTTCTCCCTGCATTCTTGTTAACATTTCTACCATAACCTGCATTCTTGGTTTGTATGTCAACTCTATTGTCCTGAACCATAGCTTGATTCCTTGTATTAGAGGAAATATGAAGACGATTATTGGTGGGTGTAGATAACTTTTGAGAGATTTCTCGAGCGAGTAACATCATAGCAGTTGTAAGCTTATCCTCTTGAGAATCGCCTTGTAACTCCCCTTGATATTCATCATCATAATCAACAACTGATGGAGGATGTGTGACATAGTATGATTGTGGAGAATAAGAAGAGTTTGCATGACAGTGTGATGAAGAAGCATTTGAATAAGCAATAAGAGCTAAAGGATCATGATTCTTGGCAGCTTTCTTTGCCCTTGATGCTAGAACATGTGGTTCAAATTGCACTAACGAATCATACAACACATCATAAGAGACTGCAGATCCAGTTTGATTATGACGAACCATGGTAACATATTTGCTCCATTCTGGTTGCAAGCAATTGAGAAACTTTGTATTGATTACCACCGGTATCGGACGAACATTATTACGATCCATGATGTTCACAAGTGTTGTTAACCTTTCATGCACAGAGTCTAAAGATTCCCCTTATTTTGCTGCAAACTTATCAAACTCATTCATAAGGTGTGAGTGTCTCACATGAGTAGTAATTTCAGATCCATGCATCAACCTTTTGATTCGTTCCTATAATTCTTTAGCATTCTTACATGCATCTACTGAATTGTATATATCATTTGGTATTGCTTGAAGAAGATAATTCATGACCCTAACATCAGCAATGCATTTCTTCTTGTTACCCTCAGTCATTTTGGACAATGGTTCAAGTATTGGTACAGTAGGATTTGTTGGATCAACAACCATGGATCTTTGATAAGGGCCATTTTGAATCGAATTCCACATTCTCTCCCCGTATTCAAGCTTGTTATCCAAAAACCTTCTGAATCGACTTTCCCATGGAATATAATTCCCTTTTTCAAGCATTAGAGGTCTTTCATTAGCTCCTGAATCAGCTAGAGTTTGTTGATTGGAGTTGGTTGAATTATTTAAAGTAGACATGTTGTATCAAATGATTACAAAGCAAACATGGATCGTTTTGGAGATAAAGTATTGTAATCATGAAGTTAACGAGCAATAACAAGCTTGTCTTGTATTACACTTTTGAACATTGTTACGAAAGCTCAAGTTCTGAATTAGAAGATACGAAACCTCTGTAACTGTGTTACGAAACCCAAACAATAAGATACGAAGCCTCTGAACAGTGTAACGAAACCTCAAAAATGATATTACAAAACCTCTTGACTGTGTTACGAAACCTCTAAAATAGTGTACGAAACCTCAAACTGTGATATGAAACCTCTTACCAAACCTCTACTGTGATACGAAACCATGAATTTACGAAACCAAAACCAAGCTTTTGATACGAAACCTCTGATTTATGAAACCACAAAGAGTACGAAAGCTTCCACAGTATATGAAACCTAACGGTTACCGAAAGCTCAAGTATACAAAACCTCTTTTCGTAAATTCCAAATAAACTCCACTTTCGTACAATCACAAGAAATCCCTTACTTTCGTAAATTCGTAGCTACAAAACCTAAGAAAACTTACTTATTTGATCTTTAACAGTTTAAAACGATAAACTCAACGTTATCCCTTCAAATTAACAAGTTTCTATGTTACGAAAGCTAGATTTATCGTTATGAAAGTCATTCTATGTTACGAGAGATAAGAAATGACTTATGTATGACAGTTTATGAAAGATTTCTTCCTTATGAAAGCTTAAAATTGTCCTACGAAAGTAATTTTCCCGCCTAAAAACAGTTACTGAAACCTATCTTCTTGTTTACGAAAGCTAACAAATCTATTTTTTTCAATCAATTTGAATTCAAAAACATGTAATTTCTATAAACGAGGTATTAATTCTACAATCTGATAGTTACGAAAGCTAATATATTGCATTTTAAGATCAAAAACACATCAAATCATAAATTTTTTGCAATATATTAGCTTTCCTATGAATTTCTAATAAAGTGATAGATTTTGATAAATAAAAAATATATATATATATAATAAAAATAATAATAATAATAATAATAATAATAATAACTGTTAAACATTATATTTGCATTATGTATCATTTAAGAAAGGTTAATCTTAAGAGAGGAAGACTAGAGAGTTTCTTTTTCACTTTTTAAATTTTCATAAAAGAAAGAAAATAGGGGAAGGGAAGGATTACAAAATATTAAGAGCTTCTAATCTAAGAGATTAGACATGTATTTATACTACTTTTTATCTTACCTTCCTAACTAGGTTATTTTGTCAATTTCACTTATGTTGACCAAATATCCCTTATTACATAATAATTAAAACTAAAGGTACTTAATATTGCAAGATCAATTCTTAGTGAATCATAAACACTTTTTATTCCTAACAATAACAAACTAAAAAATAAAATTCAAAGGATGATGGTGGGGGTATTTTGGACATTTAGTTGACTTAACAATTGAAATAGATGAAGTTAGACAAAGTGGACTAGATCCGTAATGGGTCAAAACCACAGTGACCATATTCGAGACGAAAATGATATATGAACTAAACCTATAATTTTGGTAAACCACAAGGGCCATTTATGTAGTTAACTCTAATAAGTTTACTAAAAATGCATATTCACCTCAGGCTAAATCTATAATATTATAGTGGGTTTAGCTTTAGCAGCAAAGCTTATGAAAGCATTAAACTTTAATTATCATAAGCTCAAGCTTGCAAGATCTTGCTAGTTTTGTGGGTTTAATGACTTTTTTGATAAAAATTAAGTATTCAGTGAAGTATATTTTTAAAATTATTTATTGTTGTCATTTTTTGTTTAAAATATTTTTGTTTAGACAACAACGTTTAAGAAACAATAGAACATAAGATGATGTCAAAAGCATAACCAAAATCTACAGGCCACACAGATGAAACCTAGACTTTATACACTGATGGTGCGTAAAGGCTCAAGGGCAGCATTAATGCTCACAAACCCGTCAGGGTACGATTTTACGTATGCCCTGAAATTTAACTTTATGCCTCAGATAACTAGTTATAGTACCAAGTGCTACTAGTAGGCTTACGCATAGCCAAAATAATAGAGCCAAACGAATTCAAATATTCACAAACTCGCTAATTGTAGCTTCTCAAGTAAGGGAAGAGTACATTGCAAAGGAAAAGCCAATGAAGCTATACTTGGAACATGTCAACTAAATCCTACCATACTTAACATCTTTCTCAATTACGCATATCCTCATAGGAATGAACAAGTGATCCGACGTTTTGAGCAAGCTTGTCAAGCTTACCTTTGAACACTTGGGAAAAGAAATCCTAGTAGTGGTCATCAACAAAAAATCTATCCTCCAGTCATCAAAAGTCTCTTATGTAGAAACATATGACACTTGGATGACACCCATCTTCAATTACCTATCTCATGGTATTCTTGCCCTTGAAAAATTAGAGTAACTAAAAATCAGGCGCAAGACCGACTTGTACTTTATCAGGGATGGTATCTTATACCAGAAAACTTTTAGAGGTCCGATGGCATGAAACATTGGATCAACAGAGGCTCGTACTATCATTTTAGACATACATAAGGGAATGTGCGGCATGCAATTAGTATCTTGCACCGGTGTGGCCAAAGCACTCAAAATGAGGTACTACTAGCCTACATTCAATTAGGTTACTAAAGCTGAGGACATGTGAGGAATGTCATGCTTATGTCAACATTTAGCGAGCGCCAAAACATGACCTCATCCCATCACTGTACCCTGAAAATTCCATTAATAGGGCATTGATATATGCGGACCACTCCCTACAACGCCTAAAATGTCTAATACATAATTGTACCCGTCGACTACTACACTAAGTGGGTCAAAGCAAATTCACTAGCCACCATCACTTATCGCAAAGTATTAACCTTCATTTACAATCAAATCATTACTCGATTCGGAATGCCATAGAAAATCATCACTGATAATGGATCCTAATTTATCGGGAACCATTCAAATCATAATACAAAAATTAGCGGATCCATCGAGCTACAACATCACCATACCATTCGCAAGCCAATGGTCAGGTGGATGTATCTAACAGAGAAACCTTCAAAGGTATCGAAAACTGAATGGAGGAACACAAGACTTGTTAGGTGGACAAACTCTCAAGTGTGCTTTGGGCATACGAGACCACACCAAAGGAAAGCACAAGGGAAACACCTGTTAGTTTGGTTTACCAAACTGAAGTCGTGATATTCATCAAAATGTCCATCCATACTGAAATGGTTGTTATGGTAAATGAGGAGCAAAACGAAGATTCCCTTAAACTGGATCTAGGACTAGCTAAGGAGAAACATGATCTAGTAGTCATCCCCTTAGCATACTCTGAAGACAAAATAGCTATGTATTACAACAAACATGTCTAATCGGTGTCTTTTGAACCTGGTGATCATATAATGTGCAAAAACAAGGCAAGCAAAGCCGTATGTCAGGGCAAGCCAATTGGGAAGGGCCATACATCATTCGTATGGCAAACAAAAATGGTTCCTAGCTGTTAACAACACCAGACAGGGATGACATTCTACTGGCATGACACTCATCCAACCTGAAAAGATTCTACATCTAGGTAGATCTCATACTGAGCTAACTTTCATGTTACTTTTCTTTAACTTCTTAAGGAAGGCTTCTAACAACCATGGAAGCTCACTTGTACTGTTTCTTCAAATATGCAATGACAAATTCTAACACTTTTCAACAAAGTGACATTTATTACGACTATTCATATAAGTAACATTTACTCAACATAAATTAGCCTTTATGAACATGCTCATGAGAAAAGTTGTGACAACTGTCAATTTTGGGTTAACATTTATTTATAAACTTGAATGTTTCATTCTAAACACGTGAATATTAGACTTTACGTATAATCTTTCTGTTATCCTACGTATAACAAGAAACATATTTGGAAGTATTCCGTCACTAGACTAAGTTTAGTCTATGTTAAGGAAGTATATTAACATCCTCATGAGCAAGTTTAGTCTTGCATTATATTTCATACATGTATGCATAACTTAATCAACACCCTCACCACCTTTGAACTAACACTTTAAACACTTCAAATTAAATGTTTTCCCTCCCCCTTTATATACATAAAATCAGCCCCTCCCCTTTAGTTCATACAAAATATCACCAAAAATTAAATACTACATTTAATCACCACCAACTATGGCATAAAGGTCTTCCTTCTTACACTACCAACTCAACCCACTCCCCCTTTTCCTTCCTCTTCCATATGCCAAAAACCCATCCCCCCTCCCTCACCTTCATCAATTTCTTGTCCATTGGTTCCCTAGATATTTCCATAAGTCTTCCACTCTTCATTATACATAACACTTCTATTTTATATCTTTATTTCACCACTTCAAACTCACACATTCCTCCCTACTAAATTTGGCAGAAAAACAAGCCAGAACAATGAGTCTTCAAAGTTTTGATTAAGTTTTTATACAAGACTAGTGTTTGGGTATTAAGAAGCTAGGGTTTATACTTTAAAATTAAGGTTTTCTAGTAGTTATTGGGTTGTCTTGTGCACTTTTGACCATGCAAATCATCACCACTCATTGTAAGCATCCCATCATACATGTTTTCATTCATTATTAACATTTCATCCTAGTTTTCATATCACCATTATATACTTGTAGTGTAAAAACCTGATTTAAGACTTATTGGTAAAAACCCTAAAATTGGTAGAAACTTTGGTCGATTTGCAAGCTAGTTTAAAGAACACTTATGACCCATTTCTTGACACCACACCCTAGTAATATGTCTTAGGAAGATCTCCTGTCATTTTTATGAATTTAGGAAATTTATGAGTATTTTTAACATTTTGTACAAAATAACTGTCCAATTTCACACACTAAACAAGATGGGTATTTTTGATCACCTTAGGCTTAGAACCATGAATCGTGACAGTTGAAATTTTTGTAGCTAAGAACTAGATCTAAACCTAGATCTAAACTCAGCAACTTGAATCACTCAAAAAGGTTAAGTAATGATAAGTTATGACTAGAACAAGTTGAGTAAAACTTTCAGGAAATTAACAGCTTTGTCATCCATGTGTTGTATTGAACTTTTGGAACCCTTAAACCTTGAACTAGTAGGTAAAACTTACATTTTTGGAAAGAAAACTCAAAAAGCTACAACCTAGGCTTTTGAACAGACTAATTTTCTTTAAAAACAAATGAGATACGGCCTCGGGAAGTCGAGTGAAAAACTGTTACAACAAACTATTTGGATTTATACTTATAAATACTTGGCGAACTTGATTTTAAAACATCATTTGGAACTCAAAAAACCTTAGACACAACTATATAAGGGTGATACACATTTATATAACTCATGTGCATTCATTACAATTCATATTGTAAATCTAAAATGCCTTATTGTTATACTAGGTTACGGTTAGGATACTTTGACTCTATTGTACTCGTAGTACTACTGTATCACCTTATTGCTTGAGGTGAATTTCATAGCCCCCGTTTACTTGCTTTATACTTGATTTGAAACACTTAGGGTAAGAATATAATTTTTACTTTTACTTACGGATACAAGTACTTTAAACTTTTACATATTGCCTAGTACTTTAAGCCGTTAATTACTTTGTGTAAACATGAATGCCATGAATAGATCAATTGGGTTTGAAACCGCCGTCCAGGTGTTGGTGCAACAATATAGCCAATAGGCACGTTTCATTTGACGAAACTTTAGGTGGTCATGGGATAGACACCTATAGGGGCAACAACGCATAATAACATGAATTTTGGTCATAGCTTCGGTGTCATAAGCTTAGTGCAATAGTAATACTTTTCTTGTGATATTTTATTTGTTATAATAGTCACACTCACAGAAATCTTGTGGTCCACGCTACTTTTACTTAACGTTACTGCTTTACTTAAACCTATGAACTCACCAACATTATGTTGACATTTTAGCATGTATTTCTTATGTCCTTAATCGCATTAAATTGGATTGACTTGGAGCATTTTACTTGTGTCTTTTGCGGTCTCATCACCAAGATGATTTTAAGCATTACTATAATGTTCGATGTAAACTTAAAACTCCTTTTATTTGTGTTGTATCAAAACATGTCTTTGTTAAACCTTATTTATTGAATCAAACGTGTATCTTTCAAACGAATCATGTAGAGGTCGTTCTTTATAACATGTGACTTTGTGCTTTGAACGTCATCTGCCCCGTTACCTTTTGCTGTGATATTTTGGGGGTATGACAGACTGGTATCAGAGCTCTGGTTATAGAGAAATAGGTTGCGTTAGTAGGCCTAGACTATAACCATTGTATCATAAACATTCCACACGTATAAATCACTAAACTGTCATACATGCTCATTTACTTTAACGCTTTCAAAATCAATACTAAAACTTTTCAAGACATTGTGAATGATACAATGGTCTCATTTATTTCCAAGACATTATGAGTGATACAATGGTCTCATTTATTTCCAAGACATTATGAGTGATATAATGGTCTTTAAAAACTTTTTCATAACCTTACATAATACCATTTTATATCATATTGAAACTCATCACAGAATGTTGTCTCCCTACGTATCTTGCTATCTGAACCCGAATACGAGCTTGAACACTCATCCCATACTTTTGAAACACCTACTTTTGGAACACGACTTTATAACGTCTTGTTGGTGCAACATTGACTATGATCTCCTTTAAGTTTTAATGATGATAAATAAACGTTCGCAAAATGTAAAATAACAAACGATAGCCAAAATCCATAAAATTGAATATTTGCCTCTGACGCACTTGGCACGCGTCAGCACGTGGCCAGCGTGGCAATTACGAATTCAGTTTTTACAGATTTAATTTTGCCGGATTTCCTCTTAC
Source organism: Tanacetum coccineum (assembly GCA_026074375.1). Classification (NCBI taxonomy): domain Eukaryota; kingdom Viridiplantae; phylum Streptophyta; class Magnoliopsida; order Asterales; family Asteraceae; genus Tanacetum; species Tanacetum coccineum. The sequence goes on along the minus strand of BQNB010029277.1, from coordinate 39,312 downwards.
CCGACACATGTGAAAACTTCAATAAAGGTATATATATGATATTTGAGCATTTAGGAACACTCCAAATAAGGTTTAGACTTATAGAGGAGCAAAAAAGAATCCTCCCTTTTTCAACAAACCGCCAACTCAAATCTTTTATCAAACACCTCTAGCCAAGACCGAATCTTCTTTCTAAACCTATTATGGTCATATTTTTAACATACCATCAAAAGAAAGTATTCATTTGACCTTAATTCGGATTTACGTTGTTCCTAATCATGTAACGGGTTTTACTCCCTTATTGGTCCAACTAAGTTAAATGTCACTTTACGTAAACGCATCTATTCCTGTTATGGGCTATGCTTTACTTGAGATGCGAAGCACTTAGCTTGTTTGCATCATGATGATTAGTGATCAAATCCATTGTTGATTATCATGGATTAAAGTCTAAATGACTAATTGAGTTTGTGGTACTTGGAGGTTAATCATGCTTTTAGTTTTCACACCTCCTTACCAATAAATATTTTACAAACTCACACATGTATTCCTTACATGTACAAGATGACTTACAAACTCCCACACTTCTCTCTACAACTCTTCTATACTATACTTCCTACAACACATTCCTTCTTAATCATTTGTGTACCCTTCTTACCTAGGGGTGTTATCGGGTCGGGTTGTCAGGTTAACGGGTGTATCGGGTCGGGTTAAATCGGGTTTTTGAATAAAAGAATATGACCAGCAACCCGACCCTATAAGGATTCGAGTTATCGGGTTTGGATTATATCGGGTTAGGTTATCGCGTCAATTCGGGTTGGCATAATTTTTATTAAAAAAATATCAAGCTATTTTGGTTGCATATGGTTTGATGAAGAAAAGAAATAAATGGAATAATTAGTAGTAGCAGAAATTTAAAAGATGGTCCAATACTTCAAACCATAAATATTGTGCTTAAAAATTGTTAGTGGCAAAAAATTAATAGAGTAATATGGCGGAATGCATTAGGTAGTCTGCTAGTTCTAATATCACTTGGAAATTGATTAGTTCATTGACAAAATTTAAAGAATATAAGACGTTTATCTTTAATCTTTATGTAAAATCTAACAGTAAACATAATACATGTAAATTATTTAGTTCATTACAAACATTAAGAGATAAAACATTCTTCTTTTTTAAATGACAGTAGCATGTTTATATAACGAAAGATGTGATTTCCTATCTTTTTTTTGCAAAATCATAAAGTTTAGAAAAGTAACTCATGTAAAAACAATAGGATTAAGCTAAAAGAAGCACAAGTCCTCGCGTTTCAGTCTAAATACCAAAAAAAAGAGCAGTATAATCAAAATTTATAGATTTGTTAATGGGTTATGTACCTTATCGGGTTGACCTGATAACAAACTAATTGAGACCCTAACCCGACCCTATTAGGTTATCAGGTTTATCGGGTTGACCCGATAAACCTGATAAGTTATGTTGGACCCGAATCAACCCGACCTTATAAGGCCTTATCGAGTTAGGTCAGGCCGGGTCAACCCATTTGACACCCCTATTCTTACTCAACAAATGATTATATCCTCCATACACACTATGAACACTCCTTTCTTAAACAATCCTATAATCACATTATTTCACTCTTTTCTTTTTTATTGGCAATGTGATTATAAACCTAAATCAATCCTTTGATTTCATCCTAAACATCATCACCTTCATACTTCTCTTCTTTAAAACCTTCTTCAAGCCTAAACTCCTCTTCACATAAACCTTCCTAAATAATACCAACATGGGAAAACTTAAATTCCCTTACATAATGTACTCTCCTTGTACTCGTTGTACCTCTTGTTCCCTTTATTCCCAACATAGGCTCATCCATATCCCATAAAATATTCTCCACCACATATCCACTATTCATCTTCTGCCTCACAACCATTTTAATTTCATACACACACACGCGCCATCATCATCCTTGATCAAGCCACTTAATCAATCCAAGTTACTTTACTCACTTCTTCTCCCATAGATTGAATTCTATAACACCCCATGTTTTAGGGTCATTGTACGTCGTCAATAAATTCACTATTTATTATTAGTATTGTACGCGTTTGCTTTTAATCGTAAAAGTTAAGTTAAATCGCGTAAGCTAAAAATTATCGTTCAATGTAAACGGGCATCAAACAATTAAATGTTTACATCAAGAAAGTGTTAAGTAATTATTTTGAGTATAATTATTAACTTTGTTCATTTTATTTTTATTGGTTGCGTAAAGTGTTTACGTTTCGCGATAAAATACGTTTAGGCATACCCGAAACCACTAAAACTTTTCTACGCTTCAACAAATACCCACGATTATACCCAATACTCAAAAATTACAAAAATATATCATACATATACATATAAACCCGGATATGGGTAGAAAGATACATAGATTTTATCTTAGAAAACACAATTCCTAAATTTCATGGGATGTTCTCTACTTTTAGGACCATGGCTTAATATTTCTACTTGCTTCCAATAGTAAACATGACCTAAGACTCTCCTTAAGACCTCCTTGTGTCTTTGACTAGACCTATGGCTCTTATAAGAACTTACACTAGTATGTAACTTACAACTCTTATAAACTTAACAAACCAACTCAATCTCTCTTTTCTCTTCTCTTTGGCTACGACAAACAAACACCCCTTAAATAAATCCATAACTTTGATTTTATAAGACCATATACGTATTCCTACATCATATTTAAGGTATACTAAGAAGGGTTGAAGGTTTGGTTAATCATTTTCAAGGTTTAAGCAAGGAAAAGCAAGATTAGGGTTTTGTGGTTGATTAGGGTTTTCTTGGTTGTGAAAGCTAGGGTTTATAATCTAAACAAGGGTTTGGATTTTGTTGGTCATCATATTACATCACACTAAGGTTATCTAAAACTCTTTATAACTTTACATTTATGATTTTATGCATATGTAAGTTCTATGTAGTTAATCACCATTTAGGACACTTTTAAACATGTAAAATGGACTTGTACTTATAATCATGGTTTTGTATACTTTTACATATGTTATGTTGTTGGTAATATCATGTTATAATGGGAAAATAAGTGTTGTACCATGGTGGTTTAAGTGTATAAAACAATATGTATAAACTAGTAAGTAAAAGTTACTTAGGAAAGTTTATGAGTTAAAAGTTTGTTAAAGACTTGTTACCATGGACTCTTGGACATATGATGGACTAATGAACATTATAATGTATAAGACATATGAGAGATAAGGTTATAGAGGACTTGTGGTAATTTACTAAGTTGAAAAGTACATAAAACAAGTTATATAAATAAGTATACATATTGATTACAAAGGAGCTATTTTGGTTCGTGTTTTGTAACAGCCATATTATGTTTTATAAATATAGTACACCTCATGACAATTCTAAATATGTAAAGAACTTGAAAAACCGCCTTATAACAAAAAAGATACGGCAAATATACGTTTTACGTTAATACCGGGTTTATAAAAATAAATTTTATAAAAACAAGTTATCAAATACTTCTGATATAAAAGGTTTATTATTTCTAACAGGTTGTACATATTTTTGGGATTCCAAAACAATAAGAATCGTAATTTTTTTATCAATAACGAAAGAGTTATGAATTACGCGAGTTTATATACTTAAATGTATAAAAAAAATACTTTTATAAAAACAATTTTATAAAAGTTACTATTCATCTCAGATTTATACATTTTGAAAACATCATTAATATGATAGAACTTTTAATAACAAAGACGTGCTCGAAAGAATCACAAAAAATGGAGTTAAAACGAGTAAAATACGACATTTACGGGTTTTACGATAACTAAATCTATAAAAATAACTTTATAACTGGTGTGAACAGTAAAAAGTACTATATACATAAAAGTCATAATTTGATACGTCGTCTTAATACGAAAGCCTGGACATAAGAAACGGGCTTAAAACGCGAAAGTTACATACTATTTTGTACTTGTGCACTATTTCCTAACGTGAATAGTGTTGGTTCGTTTTTAATATAATTTTTTGCGAAACATTTGAGAATCATTTATATAATATTTATACATGTATTAAACTTTATAAATATTATTTTACAAAGACGATTGAATTATTTATTCGATTATACGAATACGAACACGGTTATCATTTATCAAACGCAACTTAAATGATATTTCACAAACACAATTAGATGGTGATGTAGCTATATAGGATTATATATGGTAGTAGTTATTCAAAGTACTTAGTACTCATACGACCTATGATTAATTAGGTTGCATTCGGGCGTATTTGTGACGTATTTTTCACGCATTTGATTTACATTGTTAAACTCATCCACTCGAGGTGAGTTCATAGCCCCACGTTTTACATTTTATAATGATTTATAAGTTTTGGGGTGAGAACATGCTTTGTTTTATAATTGGACGCAAGTGAACATTTCATATTTAAACTGATTACGTGTTTGCCTAAGTAGCGATAACCCAATGTGCCCACTATCATGAACTGTAAATCACTTGGAGGGTGAGCGCGAATGTTATAAATAGATCTATTTGGGGGTGACGCCCCCGTTCGGGTGATTAGCTATCACTGGTGTCGAAACTACCGAGCCAACGAACGTATACCATGTCGGATTTGGGATGTTCTGGGTTAGAACATCATCATGGGCAATGTAGGCAATTTATATTGCAATTCATTTATGTCGAGCTTCAGTGTCATGAGCTTAGGGAAACGTAATTACATTTTTGTGATGTTTACATTTGATGTATTATCACGGGGGAGATCTTGCGGTCCTACACTTATATAATTTACAAACCTATGAATTCACCAACATTATTGTTAACGTTTTAAAGCATGTTTTTCTCAGGAGATCAATGAGGTACAAGACAAGGGATACATTGGTGGTCGTTATTTCTTAAGTCATTTGCATTAAAGATTTGGTTGCATTACATTTTGGAGAAACATTTGTTATGAACTAGAATCTTTGTATAATTTAACAACGAATAAGTAAAGCTTCGGGCTTTTGTATCAAACACTTTGCTAAATCCAATGTATCGGTTTTAAACGACACTTTTAAAGGTCGTTCTTATATATCTTGTGTTGTTGATCTATGAAGTAACGCTCCCAAACCCATATTCCGCTGCGACCCATTTTGGGGGTGTTACAAATTCAAACAAACACAACAAACACACTTCTTTATCCACCCTTGATCAAGCCACTTTATCAGTCCAAGTTACCTCACCTCTCTTCTCCTCCCTTAGATTGAAATTGAAATCCAACAAACACAGTTACCTCTTTAAAGAAACACACTTCACTCTCTAAACAAACACACTTTCTATCCACCCTTGATCTTGCCACTTCACCCATCCAAGTTACCTTTCACCCTTTCATCTTCACCCTTCATTTCAAACAAGATCAAGATGCTCCTTTCCATCCCATCACCATCACATCATGCCAACTCTTGACAACCTTATTTACATCCCATCCTTATCCCTTCCTTCAATACTCACATGTGTTTAATAGATTTGAAATTTAAATTTCAAATCCCCCCCCCCATAACATCCACCCTTTCTCTTTATGTTTGGAATATTCTTTGAATATTCCTTTGTACCTTAACTAGCCTTTCGAACCATTAGTTAGATTTTAACTAAGCTAGTTACATTTTGAGGAATACCCAAACTACCCTTTTTCGATAATTCTTTTCTCTCTTTACAATATCGGATTGGTGAAAGGCTTTTAAATACTTCACAAACGCTTTTATCAAATGGCTATTTGAGTTGGTTGACCTTGAGTGTAAATATGTGTTGATGCAACATTGACTATAATCTCCTTTATGTTTTAACGAGGAAAAATAAACATTCGCAAAACGTAAAATAACAAACGATACCCAAAATCCATAAAATTGGATTTGCAAGTCTGGCGCGCTGGGCACGTGTCAGCCCGTGGCCAGCGCGCCACATGAAAAATCCATTTTACGAATTTTGCTTTGTCGGCTTTCCTCTTACCTGACAAGTGTGGAAACTTCAATTAAGGTATGTACATGATATTTGAGCATTTAGGAACACTCCAAATGAGGTTTAGACTCAGAGAGGAGCAAAAACGAATCCTCCTGTTTTTCAACCAAAACACCAACTTAAATATTTTATCAAACGCCTCTAGCTAAGGCCGAAACTTCTTTCTAAACCTAGTATGATCATATTTTTAACATACTATCAAACGAAAATATTCATTTGACCTTAATCCGGATTTACATTGTTCCTTACTCCATTATTGGTCAAACTAAGTCAAATGTCACTTTGTGTAAACGCATCCTTTCCCTTAATGGGATATGCTTTATATTAGATGCAAAGCACTTAGCTTGTTTGCATCAAGATTATTAGTGATCACATCCATTGTTGATTATCATGGATTAATGTCTAAATGACTAATTGAGTTTGTGGTATTTTGACGTGAATCATGCTTTGAGTTTTCTCACCTCCTTACTTATAAATGATTTACAAATTCTCGCACGCAAAAGATGACTTACAAACTCCCACACTTCTCTCTACAACACTTCCATACCATAATTCCTATAACACATCTTTCCTAATCATACCTTTCTTACCCAACAAATGATTATATCATTCACACACTCTAAACACTCTTTTCTTAAATCATCTCATAATTACATATGCCCACTATTTGCTCTCTTATTGGCAATGTGATTATAAACCCAAATCAATCCTTTGATTTCATCCTAAACATCATCACCTTCATACTTATCATCTTAAAACCTTCTTCAAACCTAAACTCTTCTTCACACATACCTTACCCAAATAATACCCACATGGGACAACTTAAATTTTCCTTACACAATATACTCTCTTTGTACTTGTTGTACCTCTTGTCCCCTTCATTCGCAACATAGGCTCCTCCACATCCCTTTAAAACATTCTCTACCATATATCCACTATTTACCTTCTTCCTCATAACAATTTAAATTTCACACATACACACACTCCATCATCCTCACCTTTGATCAAGCCACTTCATCAATCCAAGTTACCTTACTCACTTTTCCTCCCTTGGATTGAATTCAAACAAACACAACAAACACACTCCTTATCCACCCTTGATCAAGCCACTTCATCAATCCAAGTTACCTCATGTTAGGAATCGAGAAAAGACTCGATCACACCTAATATATGTAGCTCGTAGGTCTTAGATAGTTTTTGGAACCTTAAATAGGTAAAAGGTCCAAAGCCCATGGAAAGCCCATGAAAGGGTCCATGTTTGGCCACTATAGGAGTATAAGTACCCTTTCCATAGCTTGGAGAGGGTGTTGGTTGGTTTCATTTCTCACATACTATAATCTAATATTCTCTCTTTACTTTCTTTCACTAGAAACCTTCCTCATATTCCTTTCTCTCTCTAGTTCTTCATTGATTGGTTAAGTGGTTAAATAATATACATATTCTACAATTGGTATTAAGAGCCAAGGGGTGATTGTTTAGGTTTAGTGTGCGTTTTGTTTGGTTTTTCTTTGGTTCGTGTAGTGGTAATGCAACACACAAAAGATATTCATCTTTTGGGTGTTCAAACCCATAAAGCTTTTATTTTTATACTTAGTCTATCTTAGTTTAAGCTAGTTGTACAAGAAAATCCTTGGAAAAACATCAAAAATTTATGTTTTTTTAGTCCTTTTTTGTTCGAATAGTTTTTTATACCAAGAATCTTGATTTTAAATTTTTCGTGTCAAAAACGTTAGAGTTTGTGTTTTTAAGGTTCTAATAGGCTTAGGACAGTAAGAAGTACAAGAGAAATCGAGTAAAAACGTCAAAAAGTGGGTCTTTAAGTGTTTTGAAAAAAGGGGGTTTCGAGTTCTTCTAGGCGAATTATACATAGTCTCGGCGAAGTATACGTGCTTTTTTTCTAGGCGAATTATACCATATTTTTTCTAGGCTAATTATACCAACTTTTGTATTAGGCGAATTATACCTTGTCTTAGGCGAATTATACAACAGTTTCATTAAGCGAATTATACCATCTTACCAACTAGGTGAATTATACCATTTATCTATTGGGAGAAGTATACCATTTTCTTGGGAGAAGTATACCATTTTCTTAGAAGAAGTATACCATTTTTCTATTAGGAGAAGTATACCATTTGCTTAGGAGAAGTTTACCATTTACTTAGGAGAAGTATACCATTGTTTGGGAGAAGTATAACATTTCTCTATTGTGAGAAGTATACCATTTTCCTGGGAGAAGTATACCATTTTCTTAGGAGAAGTATACAATTTGCTTAGGAGAAGTATACCAAAATTTTCATTGGTAGAAGTATACCATTTGCTTGAGAGAAGTATACCAGTTTTCCACTGGGAGAAGTATACCTCTTTGCTTAAGAGAATTATACCATTTACTAGGGTGAATTATACATTTCTCTTGGGTGAATTATACAATTTCCATTAGGTGAATTATACAGTTATTTCTTTGATTTGTAATATCCCGTGAAAGATTAACTTCTTTTCCTGGTTTTATCAAGAATTATAAAATCCCGTGTAATTCCAGTATTTTATCACTTAAACATACATCACTTTAACACAATAACCTCTAATCACTGAACGATCAAAAGTTATCTTTTCTCATTTAATCAATCAATTCAAAATGACAACTTTAGCAGAATTCATGATCATTGCCGGTGCGGACAACTGTCCTCCCATGTTGGAAAAATCAATGTATGATTCTTGGAAGAGTCGTATAGAACTATACATAGAGAATAGGGAGAATGGGAGAATGATTCTTAACTCAGTCCTAAATGGTTACTTGTATGGCCTACTATTGTTGAAGATAATGGTACCACTAGGACAAAGAAGTATGAAGAACTTTCAGTTGCAGAGAAACTCCAAGCTGACTGTGATCTTAAAGCTACCAACATTGTTCTTCAAGGTCTTCGATCGGATGTTTATGCCATTGTCAATCATCATAAAGTTTCCAAAGAGATATGGGATAGAGTTAAGCTTCTTATGCAAGGCATAAAATTGTCATTACAAGAAAAGGAATGTAAATTGTATGACGAGTTTGATAAGTTTTCATTTGTGAAGGGTGAAACACTATATCAGCACTACTAGAGATTTTCTTAACTAATCAATAACATGAACGTCATCAACATGTCAATGAGACCAGTTCAAGTGAATACAAAGTTTCTAAATAGTCTGCCACCAAAATAAAGTTTGTGACAGATGTAAAGTTGGCTAAAGACTTGCATACTACAAACTTTGATCAATTGTATTCATATCTCGAACAACATGAGGCACATGCAAATGAAACTCGCTTGCTGCGTGAACAATACAAAGATCCTCTTGCATTTGTTGCCAATTTCAATCAACAACCGTCTCACATTACCAACTATCATTCTCAATACAATGCTACATAGTTTCCTCAACAATCAAGCACAATGATTCCACAAGTTTACTCTTCCCAATCATACTCACCAATGTATGCACTGCCTCATCTATCATAACCACAAATCAGTCATTCATCCATTCCACCATCACATGAATACCAGTCTCATATGGATCATCAAACCTCATCTGTTCCATAAATTGCTTATCATTCACCTCCAGTTTCAAATCAACCAATGACTGAGTTTCCTTAATTAGACTCAGGTCTTGTTGTTCCTATGTTTTTTCAAGGAGATGATCCAATTGCTTGTCTCAATAAGGCAATGGCTTTCTTGTCAGTTATAGTTGCTTCAAGCTTCCCTTCAACCAACAATCAACTTAGAACTTATTTTAATCTAAGAAACCTTGCCACCATTCAAGACGGCAGGTTTACTATGCAACAAGTTCAAGGGAGGCAAGGACAACATTATGCTGGTACTGGCTATAAGGCTAATGCTACTAGTTACGGGGGAAATAATGCAGGAGGGCAGGCAAGGGTTATTAAATGTTATAATTGTCAAGGTGAAGGACACATGGCTAGGGAATGCACTCAACCTAAGAGGCTAAGGAACGCTGCATAGTTTAAGGAAAAGGCAATGTTGGCTGAAGCACATGAATCCGGTCAAATTTTGGATGAAGAGCAACTAGCATTTCTTGCAGATCCAGGCATTCCAGATGGTCAAGCTGCTCAGACAACCATTCCAAACACTGCTGCTTTCTAGACTGAGGATCTAGATGCTTATGATTCTGACTGTGATGATGTCTCTGATGCAAAGGCGGTTCTGATGGCCAGTCTTTCCAACTATGGTTCAGATTTTATCTCAAATGTAACTTATTCTGAATCCTATCATAACGATTTGGACAATCAAAGTGTACATGCCATGTAGGATTTTAAACAAATACCAGTTGTTGATTTTCTAGATAATGAGATAACAAGTGATAGCAATATCATTTCGTACTCTCAATATTTGCAAGAAATGCAATAGGCAGTTGTTCAAGATACTAATTTGTATGCACAACAAGATTCAAAGAGACTATATGTGATTGAACAAATGTTTGAACAAATATTTAATCATGTAAATAATTAGGAAAAGGCTAATCAGGAAAAAAATAATGAATCCTTAACCACTGAGCTTGAGAGATATAAAGAACGAGTCAAAACGTTTAAACAGAGACTTAATATTGATTTAAGCACTCGTGAAAAAATGATCGATTCTCAAATGGATGATATGATTATGAAAAAACTTGCACTTAAGCAGAAAATTAACTCATTTGAACAAAATCTTTCTAATCAAATCAAGGAAAAGAAATCTTTATTGCAAACAATCACTTTTTTTCAAAATGAATCCAAAGAATAGGAAAGTAAATATATGGACAAAGAAATTGATTTAGAAAAGAAAATAAAGGAACTGGATAATATTGTTTATAAAGTAGGCCAATCTGCTTAAACAGTGCACATGTTAAGAAAGCCATAAGTTTTTTTTGATGACACTCACAAACAAGCTCTTGGTTATCAAAATCCATTTTATCTCAAAAAAGCTCAGCGGATTAAGCCAACCTTGTATGATGGTAGTGTAATATCTAGTTAACATGTTGTTATTTCTGTGATTGATGATGAAGAGACATTGATATTGGAAGAAGTAAGTCGATCTAAAATGCTTGCAAAACAAAATGATCCAATTTCAAAAGAAAAGAAAGTTAATACTACTCCAATTAATTATGTGGAGTTAAATCGATTGTTTGAAGATTTTGGTAAAACTTTTGTTCCACAACAAGAATTGTCTGCTGAACAAGCTTTCTGGTTACAAACTTCACACCCTAATATTGACCAATCTGATATTTCACCTGTCAAAATTGAGGCTCCTAGAGAACTTCCTAAGGTAAGCCTGGTTAATACAAGTCTTAAAAAGCTTAAATACCATATTGGACAATTTGACACAGTGGTGAAAAAGCGGATTACACCTTATGCTATTACAGAAGGGGAATTGGGGTTTGAACACACTAAAGCTGTTTTTCTAAATGAAATTATTCCATTATTTAAGACTTTAAAAGACATTTTCAATGTTTTTTATAAAGATCTTCTAAATGAGGTAACAGAAGTACAAACAGTTTTTAACCAAATGGAAGCTGTTGTTCAACAGTGTTTTGTAGATAAACAGTGTTTTGAAATTTATAAGAAAGAATTTTTTCTTAAAAATGATCGAGTCTTACACCAAATCATGTCTCAAGATGTTATGATATGTGTGATGAATTAAACTACTGTTTTTAATGATTATGTGAATTTGGAAATGAAGAAAAGTGAATCTTGTAACAAGTGTTTAGATTTTGAAGTTGAGCTTGTCAAAAGGAAAATTATAGTTGAACGAGATGTATACATTGAACTTTCAAATAGTTTTGCAAAACTTGAAAAACATTGCATTTCTTTAGAACTAGACATATAACTTAATCAACAAATTTTTCAAAAGGACAAATCCTGTAATAATCAAAATGCTCTTGAACTTTCAGTATATTTTGAAAATAACGATTTGAAAGCTCAGCTAAAAGCTAAAGACACTACCATTTGTAAGTTGAAGGAACATATCAAATCTATGAGAGAAAATAACAAGGAAGAGAAGGTGAAACAAGAAATGGATGAGATTGAAACCATAAACATTGAATTGGAGCATAGTGTGTCCAAATTACTTTCTGAAAATGAGCTTTTACGTAAAAAATTGAGCATTTAAAAAAGATTTACAAAGATTAATTTGATTCGATTAAAAAGACACGTGCTCTTTCTAAGGAACACTGTGACTCTTTGATTGCTTAATTAAACTCTAAGTCTATGGAAAATGCGGATTTAAAAGGTCAAATTCAAGAAATGGTTTTTGTGACAACAGCATTACAAAATGAATTAAGGAGATTAAAAGGTAAAAATGTGCTTTATAATACCACCACAATAACTAATGCCACAACTATTGCTCTAGGGATGTTCAAACTTGATTTAGATCCTTTAGTTCCTAGGTTATTGAAAAATAAGGACGCTCACATAGACTATCTTGGCAGATATTCTTCAAGGAATAGTCGAATAAGCTAAAGCAAAACAACCTTTAGATAATGCGTTAGACTTTGCATGTAAGCATGCCAAATGAATTCAGGAGTTACTTGTTTATGTTCGAGACACATGCCCTAATGCAAATAAACCTAGTGAGAAATTGGTTGTTGTCTTACCAATGAACAAAGTCAAGAAAGTTAGGTTTTCTGAACCTCTCACATCCTCAAGCAACATTCATAAACAGGTAAAGTCATCCAAAACACCAGATTCTAACACATATGTGTTGCCTTCTACAGGATTGAAGAGTTCTACTAGTGCTAGCAGATCACAGCCTACAGGAAATAAAAATAATGATAGGATCTCGCAAACACCAAGTAGCAACATGAAGAATAAAGTAGAAGTCCAACTTAGGAGAGCTAATTCAAGTTCTAATAAAAAGAATCATGTTAAAGACCCTATTTGTGATGAAAATGTTAAGCATACTATGTTAAATGCGAATTCTGAGTTAATTTGTGTTATATTTAAACAATGTATGTTTGATGCAAATCATGATGTGTGTTTCCTTGATTTTGTGAATGATGTGAATGTGCACTCTAAATCTAAGTCTGCTAAGCAAAGCCAACAACATGATATTTGGAAACCTACGGGTAAAGTGTTTACTGAAGTAGGATATAAGTGGAAACCAACAGGAAAACTTTTCACTTTAGTTGGTAACTCGTGCCCTTTAACTAGGTTCACTTCAGCTAACTTAGTGCCTCCTAAGGAAACCACTTATCACTCAGTAGAAACACAAAAACTAGAGATTAAAGTCTATTGCAGGAGACTCAAACAAGTAAAATCTGTAGGTTCGAGTAAAAAATCTAAGATTATAAAATCTAGGATTGCTAACAACTCAAAACCCAATCATTCTTGGGGATCCAATGCTACATGTGTTCCATCTTCTTCTTCTCTTATCAGTGATATGTTTTCCAGATTATTCTCTGGATTCTGGACTCTGAATGCTCAAAACATATGACAAGGAACCACTCTCAGCTCATGAACTTCGTCAGTAAATTTCTGGGAACTGTAAGATTTGGAAACGACCATATTGCAAAGATTATAGGCTATGGTGACTATCAGCTAGGAATGTAACTATCTCAAGGGTATATTATGTTGAAGGACTTGAACACAACTTGTTTTTAGTTGGACAATTCTGTGACTCGGATCTTGAAGCTGCTTTTCGGAAAAACACTTGCACTATTTGTGTTAGTCTTATAATAATCCTTTCGCAACAATAAGCAAACCTAAATAAGCCCTTTGATAAGCCAGAAATGAAGAAAGAAGAAAAGGAAGAGAGAAAACTTGGAATGTTAGATTAAGAGAGAGAAATGGTGAGTTACAAGTGAACAAATATAACCAACACCCTCTCCATGTGTGGAGAGGGTTTCTTTTATACCCCTAGCCAACATGTAGGCGTTTGGGCTTTTCTACTTGGGTCGGGCTTGGCATATCTAGGGCTTTGAGCCCGAAATACGAACAATATTATATTACAATCTAAGCCCGTTGAACCCGACTAGCCTATTACTTTACAAGACCCAATTTGACTTTATAAGACCAATAACATTCTTGTTTTACTTAACATAATTAAGGCTAACAATTCAGAATTTAGACGGTGTTGATCTACTTTCAAGATCCAGATACACAAACTTGTACCCAATTTCTCTTGATGACATGCTAAAGACTTCTTCGATTTGTTTACTATCAAAAGCTTTAAAGACTATGAACTTGTTATGGCACCTTCGATTATCTCTGTTTGTAATGGCTTTGTTCATTCATGCTATTGTGATATTGATCTCGAGCATTTATCCTTTTACTTTGAGTTCTTGAGATTGTTACTTGCTCATCTCCTTGACTTGAATCATCTGTTATTTGCATCTTAATCATCTTGTCCGCTTAACCAACATGCTCATTACTTGTTACATTCTTGTTTGACATATATGATAATAAGTCTAACAAACTTCCACGAATTGACGATTCATTATTTTGATTATGATGCTCTTTGATGGTGGGGAAATTTAAGCAAACAACTATTTTGACGAGAACTGATTGACTTGAAAGCTTGAGTATGACATGTGGATTAATTAATCCGACTTCTACTGTAATGAGGCAGCAACACCGTGCCGTCTAATCCTGGAAATAATCAACAGTTAGCTGACCTGCGCAAACCAACCCATCATTTTATGTATCAATGAGTAAATATACAAATACCATAAACACCAAAGGATATAATTCGGCGAGTGCAAGAAAACCGGAAGCATATAGGAGAGTTCCCGGTCGTTAAGTCCCAACGAGGCTAGAAGATGGATTATCGAAGAACATTGATGATTGAGTTGTTATGAATGTAGCAAGGAATGTTTGTAATAATACTGAAGCAAATGCACATAAAAAATTAAACACGAACATAACTAGAATAAGTATAAAAGCAAGAAATAGCAAAAACACTTAAAACTTTACACTAAGGCACAAATAAGCTCAAATAAACTCAAACAATTGAAATAAGCAAAACTAACACTAAATAAGCACATACAAAAAGCATTTTAGCTAAATTAAACAAGATAAACACAACAGTACTAACAACAGTACTAACAGGTTTAACTACCAGGTACTACACTTGAGTTATTACCGGCTAGCTAAAGTTCGTACGTTAGCTTCAGTGAAAGTACTGGCTAGGCAAACTAAAACAAAAAGAAACAATAAATAAGCAAACAAGCTAAACAGAAGTTCACCTAACCTTAAAAAGCATATTAAGCATAAGAATAAGCAACCAGAATAGACTATAATGATAAATAAGCTAGAAAACTAAAACTGATTAACTCTTAAAGTTATTTTGAAAAGACAATTAAGTTCTATTGAAAATAGTACACTAGAAAATACGCCTTAATCTTACATTAAAAAGCTAAAAAATCTTAAACACGCTGAAATAATAAGCTGATAATCTAAGTTGAACAACCAGTATACTAACAGTATATGTTAACTAACAGTACTAACTTGGAGTTAGTACTGGTAGTGTTAAGTTAGTGCTGTGTCCAAAAAGTGAACTACCAGTACTAACTTAGAGTTAGTACTGCTAGTGTGGAGTTAGTACTGCCCTAAAAATGAACTAGCAGTACTAACTTGGATTTAGGATAACTGTGCTTAGTTCAACAGCCGTTAAATTTCCAAACAATCATTTTTATTTCCAAACTTTATTAAAAACAGTTATCAAATACAAATAAAACACTTATAAGCAATTTCAATCCATGATATAGCCACATAATTACGCACTGACGAAGTCAAGCAGTATAAACTCAAACCAACAGTTTGTAATGAATAAACTACAATTCTGTAGTAAGACAGAGTAAAGTATGAAATAGAGAGACTGTACTACACCCTTGCTCAAAACAGGTCAAATCACAATGAATCACAAGCTCTAGCTTTGCAAAGAACAACTATGAGAGTCAATAAGCCCATCCAAAACTGGCTTATCATCCATAACATAAGCTGAGGGAGTATATTAGCAGAGTGATTGGAGTGATATCTCTTTTACTTACTTACCCTTTTTAAGTTCAATTAGTTAAAAACAGTTTGTGAAAACAAGCTGTATTGAGAGCTTTTGAACATAAAAACAACTCAATTCAGAACTATAACACTTTGGGATTTAAAGTGACTTTTAAAAACTCAAATATGCATTAAAAACAAGGTACTGTTAAAAAGCTGAAAGCAAATCTGTAAATTACTGAAAAACTCTTAATATAAAATTAAAACACTAAAAACTAACAGATAGCTTATGATGCCTCAAAGGCTTACAAAAGCTCTATATAAAGCCGAAAGTATTGGACTTGCATCTGTGCTTCTTTGGACAGATAAAACCAATTGTGCTATTGTGTGAGGAGAATCTAGAGCAAATCCCAGCCTTTGATTTCTTTTGAGCTTCTTTGGAGACAATCTCAGCAGCGAAGTTGCTTTTGGATGGAGAGGTGGATTGCCAACAAAGGACTTTTATAAAGCTGGGGGGAAAGGTAGGGAGGAATGAAATTATTTGGTAGGATTTAGTGATCTTTGCAGAGAAGTATGGGAGCAAAAACAAGGGTGCGTGGCAGGTTTTTAGGTATTGGCGGAAAAAACTTATACAAGTTTGGGCTGTGCAGAGAGAGGTTGAAGATGATTAAGGGAATGTTTGGTCTTTGTACAAGAAAAGCCCCCCAAATCTTTCTCCCAATCATTTCCCTTCTTCCCCTTATCTTACTTTATAAATGAATTTCCCAAATTGGCATGAATCGCCCCTCTCGTTGTTTCCTTAAAGTATAACTTAGGGGTTTGGCATTTTTGACCCCTCAAGTTAATATTTTTCTTAGAGGGTCTTTTTCTTCTTGGAGTTGATTACTTTGATTGGGCTTCGTATTTCCACACACTTATCCATCTCGTGACCGGTTTGACGCTTTTTTGCTTGGTTTTTCGTCTTTTTTGAGGATATCCGTTCTTCTGCAAAATACAAATGCAAACATACAAATACAATGTATTTTTGGGTATGTTTTTATTCTTTTAGGTTCCGTTTTAAATGAAAATGGTATGTGTAATTAAACACATATCAAAATCCCCCAAACTAAGAGGTTGCGGCCCCACGCAAATGCTATAAAGTAAGCACTCGAGAAACCAAAATCAAAATCCCCTCGAGCTAAATAACGGTGGGGTGGGGGGGGGGGCGGGGGAGTGGGGGGTGAGCGGGGGGGGGAGTGGGGGGGGGGTTGGGGGTGGTGGTTGGATGGTTTGGGGGGGGGGGGGGTGAGTGGAGGGGTTTGGGATGGTTTGTTTTTGGGTGGTGCGTTTTTTTATATTTTAATTATAGCACAGAAAAACTATTGTTGCAGCGTGCAAACCACGCAATGCTATAAAGTAAGCTCTCAGAGAAACTCAAAAAACTACACATACCCCTTGCATTGAAATCCCCTCCCCCCCCCCCCCGACAAAATGGGTTCCTAACCCACGTGCCGATGTTACCCGTGGCATATAGCATGAAAATTTAAAGGGAGTAAAAAGTAAAACCCACTAAGTGTTGACGGGGGGTGGTAGGGTGAGAAAAAATTCACGTGGGTGGATGACGGGTTTGAAAAACCCATACCCATTACCTACGGATGTCATCCCTACTCTAATGTATGTATTACACAATTGCACTTTAAAAATATAAATTGGTTTAACTTCTTGTACACTGAAATGTCCCAAAAAAATTTGTAACGCCAATCACTCATATTTTATGTGCTATCAAATTTTAAGCCAAACAAGAAAAATTCGACAATAATGTCCAAAAACCTATCAATGTTTGACTTTGAACCATGTCTTTAGTATATCTTCATTTGTATGTGTTTTGGACTTATAACTAGTCACTTTCTTGTTAGTGGAACAATTGTAATCAACGCATGGTCCAACCCCCTAATCATTATTTACAGAATCATTTCTTGACCAAAATTTAGTTCTCAAAAGAATAAAGGAAAACAATCCTTGGGTCCCTTAACTGCAAAATTCAAACATATGAAATGTACATATTACGGAGTAATATTTAATACAACTACATTATATGGGTAAACAGTTAAACTGATAAGTTTGCCTTTGTTCAGGTTGTCAAAATACAAGGAGTTTCTTACTCAAGTATACGCAGCAATAAATATGGGTACCCTGTTGGTACTCACTGACCCATGAATAGTGTCAATAAGATACAAAAGATTCCTTTTGTACCATTCTTTTTACAGTGAACGCAGTTTTTTATCAGTTTTTGTTCCGTAATTTTTGACAATTTCATACTTTTGACCTGTTAAACTTTATATTTTTCGTTCCGTTTTTTCCGTGTCACAGTTTTATAACATATACAAAATTATAAAGATACAAAAAAAACCGGAAAAAACCCGGGGGTACAAATGATGATTTAGGAGGGGTACATATATCATAAGCCAATAAATGGGTACAATATATGAGAGGTGATTTGTACATACAATTTATTTGTCATCTACCATTAAATATGCATCTAAGTGTTATACCGTGTGCATCAGTATATGTACTTTAATGGTAAATGGTAAAAAAAAAAAAATGTGTGTGCAAATCATCTCCCTAAATATAGTACAACTAAATTATAAAGAGTACATAAAAACAACAATCATGAGACAACTTTTCCTCACAGAATAATTATTTCTGGCACATTTGGTTTTTCATGTAGTTGATGTAACATATATTTGAGTGGACATATATATAAGCAAATGTCTTTTTCATTTGAATAAAAACACACACCCCTATGAATCCTATGATGTAACTCTTGATCCTATGATATACTGTATCTCAGTTTTTTAGTATTTAATTTCAATTAATCTTATGGTTTCCCGTAAAGGGTTTTGTTATAGCCATAGGGCACCATGACTATGTACATATAAACTCTAAAATAAAGTAGTGATAAAAACACATGTGAATTTGGATGGTTTGGTTTGGTGGCAGCACTAAGCTATTGCATCTTGCAAGTGTCGATTTCGAACACCACTTAAAGGAGAAAGAAACACTTACATTTATTCTCACAAGTTCACCCGATAGAATATAAGAGGCTTGCCTTGAGAGATTGTGATTAAGTGTAAAAGGTTTTGTTTTTACAACATAGTTATCTTTAACAAATATTACACTTTGAGTATCAAATACATACGAGATTTTTTTCCTTTTAGCTTTTGGTATATTGTTTGTCATTACATCACTCATCACTCCTACGAGATTAGATATTGTGATTGTTGTTGTTAGAGTATCCACACTGCTATAGTTTTCAAAAGACTTTTTGCATTAATTATCTATTTATTTATTATATTTTATTCCCTTAAAATTCAATTCAAAGTTATCACTCAAATGCTTAAAAGTCTTTATAAAGCTTTTCTCATAAATGAATAAAAATAATAAAATACAAAAAGTGTGAAAGGGAAAAACTTTTAGCAATAGCTTTTAGTTTAACAAGTCATTCATAAAAAGCCTTTCAAAAAGCTTTTAACACAAAGGTAAAAACTTTTTCAAAAGACTTTTCAAAATAGTAAAAAGTCATTGAAAACTAGTGCATTGGAGATGCTTTTATATATTATTTGTCAAATCGTTATCAGTTTAATTATTTACCGAAATTGTCACACTCTGGGTGATGTTAGCGTCAACCACGCGCTAACTACCTGTACAACACGACAACATCCACTGTAACACCTGGAAAAAAACATTCGTCGTAACATATCATGACTACGCGTGGTTAAGCAAACGAACTTTGGTGATATTTCGTGCATAAATGTATTTTGAGTTATATTTGTGTGATATGTTCAGGACGGAACCGAGGGTTTCGAAACACTCATAGTTTTTTTTATGTAATGTTAAAAATTAAAAAAACATCGATTTTGTCTAAATGCATTTAAAAATCCCGATTCATCAAAATGTGTTGTCAGTGTTACGGTTTAAAAAAGTGTAACTAGGGCTGTAAACGAACTGAACTTTCAGTGAACATTTCGTGGACCGTTCGGTATAAAGTTCGTTTATTTATTAAATGACCGAACATGAACAACATTTTACGTTCGTTTAGTTTAAAGAACGAACATGAACAAAAGTCTTGTTCGTTCATTTATGTTCGTGAACGTCCGATTATTCGTTCGTTTATGATCATATATATGTTTACGTTCCTCTATCGTATCTTTTTATTATATAGTTTTAAAATTGTTTTACTTAAATAAAACATCACTTATAGAACACAATATGGTGTATATTTTTGTAAATTTTATACTTTTTTACCGATCGTTTATGTTCGTTCGTTTATGTTTGTTTAGTGTCTTAGTGAACGAACATAAACGAACATGAACAACCTTATTTTTTAATAAACGGACATGAACAAGAAATTTTATTCGTTTAAGCGATCGTGTTCTTTTATTTGTCTGGCTAAAATTAAACGAACGAACATTAACAAGGCTCCGTCCGTGTTTGTCCGTTTCATTTACAGCCCTAAGAGTAAACGGTGTAACGGCGAGCGGCCTTCGTCGCGTCTGAGGTGGCAGCTCGCCGGCCCTCGCCGCCACACTGGCCTCCCTCTTCGCCGTGTTCTTCGCCACAAAATGACTCAAGTCGAACGTTGGAAAAAGTGCCCCCCCCCCCTCCTGAAGTATCCGTTGGCAACAGATAGAAAAAAAACTTTTTTTTATTAAAATTATTTTTTAAAATCTATATATATCCAACACTTTTATCATTTTAAACACACACAAATACATTCAATCTACAATTCTTTCTACCTACAATAAAAAAAATGTCTCGAATCCCAAATGACGGGTTTCCTAATCTCAACTTCTCGCAGCTCCTTGGCACAACTAACTCGAATCAATCGTCATCTTCGAACCCGTCGACGCCATCTTCACAAAACTCTATCGGAAGCTCCTCCCAATTCCCATCCGGCCAATTCCCTTATGCTTCACAATACTTTCCCCAAATGACACCCGAACAAATCTACTTTCAACAACAACAAGCGTTTCAACAAGCGCAACTCAACACACAATTTCAAAATTTCCAAACCCAAAATGTCCCCGAAACACAATTCAAGGTACCACAACCACAACCACCACAAAAAGAAACCCGTCGAAAAGGAAAACGAATGGCAAAAAAATCATCCATCCCCGCGGTTGATTTGTCCGCGGACGACGACAACATCGAAGACGAAGAAGATGTTGTGATGACGACGACAGCTCCGACTTAAACTTCTGTTCGTTGGACATGTGACGAGGAGAAGTTATTATGAGAGGTTTGGGTCGGAGTTTCCGAGAACAATGATATCAGGAATGACCGAAACGAAGAATGCTTTTGGGGGCAGATTCATGACGATTTCAACAAAAGTACCAATGGCGTTTCTCGTACCAAGAATATGATAACGGGGAAATGGAATCGGATGCACCCCGATTGTCAAAAGTTTCACGCTATTTACAAAGGAATAACTCGTAAAAGCGGTGAAAATGACGGTGATGTTTTGGAAGCTGTGAAGGCCGAATATTCGGCTTGTAATAAGGGGAAAAATTATGGGGGGGGGGGGGGGGGGGCTTGGGGGTGGGTGGGGGGTACGAAAACAGGGTGGAGGGTGCTCAAAAAACACCTAAAATGGGCGCAGCGGATCATCTTTGACTCGGAGGATCATCACGGAGATATTCGGGTCCAGATGCTCGGGCCTCGACCACGGGTAAATGAGCCCGCCAGAAGACAAAATCAGAAACAACTGAGAGCAGCGCGGGTAGTGGTTCGGGGTCTATGAAGGACGTTTTAAACGAGGAATTACGCCAGAAGATCCAAGCCGGTAAATCGGCGTACGAGGCAAAGAAAGTTAAAGAACAGTCGGCAACGGAGCTAAACGAGTTGCAGTAAATTTATCACGATTGATTGCCGACTTCTTGTTGCCTGAACCAAAGAAGACAATTATCAAAAACAAAACAACACAAAATAATGGCGAATATCCAGTTCTAGTTTTATTTTCGTATTGAATTTTTATTTTCGTATTTTTTTTTATTTTCGTATTCCGTATTTGTAATTTTTATTTTATGAAATGAATTTTAATTGTGTGTGAAAAATGAAAAATAAAATAAAATTGTGAGTGGTGGGGCCAAAGTGAAGAGAGAAAGAAATGTCATGAGTGAATGGGTGTTTTGTGTGTTGTGGTGAATTTGAGGAGAGTTGATATGACAGCAGTGGGGCCCAACATGAAGAGTATTTTTGTGTCAATATCCCTTTGTATATATAAGCAAATGTCTTTTTCATTTGAATAAAAACACACACCCCTATGAATCCTATGATGTAACTCTTGATCCTATGATATACTGTATCTCAGTTTTTTAATGCTATGATAGTATTTAATTTCAATTAATCTTATGGTTTCCCGTAAAGGGTTTTGTTATAGCCATAGGGCACCATGACTATGTACATATAAACTCTAAAATAAAGTAGTGATAAAAACACATGTGAATTTGGATGGTTTGGTTTGGTGGCAGCACTAAGCTATTGCATCTTGCAAGTGTCGATTTCGAACACCACTTAAAGGAGAAAGAAACACTTACATTTATTCTCACAAGTTCACCCGATAGAATGAATATAAGAGGCTTGCCTTGAGGTGTAAAAGGTTTTGTTTTTACAACATAGTTTTATCTTTAACAAATATTACACTTTGAGTATCAAATACATACGAGATTTTTTTTCCTTTTAGCTTTTGGTATATTGTTTGTCATTACATCACTCATCACTCCTACGAGATAGGATATTGTGGTTGTTGTTGTTAGAGCATCCACAATGCTATTGTTTTCAAAAGACTTTTTGTATTAATTATCTATTTATTTATTATATTTTATTCCTTTAAAATTCAATTCAAAGTTATCACTCAAATGCTTAAAAGTCTTTATAAAGCTTTTCTCATAAATGAATAAAAATAATAAAATACAAAAGTGTGAGAGGGAAAAGCTTTTAGCAATAGCTTTTAGTTTAGCAAGTCATTCATAAAAAGCCTTTAAAAAAGCTTTTAACATAAAGGTAAAAACCTTTTCAAAATAGTAAAAAGTCATTGAAAACTAGTGCATTGGAGATGCTCTTATATATTATTTGTCAAATCGTTATCGGTTTAATTATTTACCGAAATTGTCACACTCTAGGTGATGTTAGCGTCAACCACGCGCTAACTACCTGTACAACACGACAACATCCACTGTAACACCTGGAAAAAAACATTTGTTGTAACATATCATGACTACGCGTGGTTAAGTAAACGAACTTTGGTGATATTTCGTGCATAAATGTATTTTGAGTTATATTTGTGTGATATGTTCAGGACGGAACCGGGGGGTTTCGAAACACTCATAGTTTTTTTTTGATGTAATGTTAAAAATTGAAAAAACATCGATTTTGTCTAAATGCATTTAAAAATCCCGATTCATCAAAATGTGTTGTCAGTGTTACGGTTTAAAAGATTTGTGCACCCGGTCATATTTGATTATGATTTTGTTTCTAAATAAGTTAACCTTTGAAAAAATTCCAAAAAAGTGTAACTAGGGCTGTAAACGAACTGAACGTTCAGTGAACATTTCGTGGACCGTTCGGTATAAAGTTCGTTTATGTTCGTTTATTTATTAAATGAACGAACATGAACAACATTTTACATTCGTTTAGTTAAATGAACGAACATGAACAAAAGTCTTGTTCGTTCATTTATGTTCGTGAACTTCCGATTATTCGTTCGTTTATGATCATATATATGTTTACGTTTCTCTATCGTATCTTTTTTTTATATAGTTTTAAAATTGCTTTACTTAAATAAAACATCACTTATAGAACACAATATGGTGTATATTTTTGTAAATTTTATATTTTTTTATGTCCGATTGTTTATGTTCGTTCGTTTATGTTTGTTTAGTGTCTTAATGAACAAACATAAACGAACATGAACAACCTTATTTTTTAATAAACGGACATGAACAAGAAATTTTGTTCGTTTAAGCGATCGTGTTCTTTTATTTGTCTGGCTAAAATTAAACGAACGAACATGAACAAGGTTCCGTCCGTGTTCGTCCGTTTCATTTACAACCCAAAGTGTAACTAATTTGAATTAAAGGGTTAAACACGTGTACTTACGGGGCAGCTAGATACCGCGAACTATGTCTAGTCTACATAGAGTAGCACAAACTAAAAACAGCGGGCAGCTCGGTCAGCCCGTTCGGGCAAGTACCTCTCAAAAGCCTCTGCACACGCCCCAAAAGTTGCTTCTTAAACACACACTAGACTCAGAAAACTGAAAAAACACTTTTAATGTGTTTGAGAAAACCATAAGCCAAAAACCAAACACACAAAAAACCCAAATTTTTGATACATTTTTTAGTATTTATATAAAAAAAGGCTTTCAAGAACGAGTCTTTTGGTCTCAAAATGGTGATATTTTGATGAAAGATTAGATTTTGTGTAAAGGGTTTTGTGGGTTTTTGTTTTTTGTTGTAGTGTTGCAACATCTTGGAATTATATAAAATTTTATAAAAAAAAAGTTTTTAAAATGAGTTTTTGGGTCTCAAAATGGTGAAATTTTGATAAAAGATTAAATTTTGTGAAAAGGGTTTTTGTGGGGTTTTGTTTTTTGTTGTAATGTTGCAAAATCTTGAAATTATATAAAATTTTATATAAAAAAATAGATTTGATATGATGTTGGTTGTGTTGTGTTTGATCTTGGTGGTGGTTCATCCTTTGAAGCTCATATATGCAAATTTAGAAGGTGAAATGTTTATCAGTTTATGTGTAAATGTTTATGTTATTTAAGCTTGTTTGTTGTGATTTTCTAGTTTTAGGTGTTATTTTAAGGTGCTAAAGTTAGGAATAGCATTATTGTTATATTTATGTTGACTAGAAGATTACCCGCGCATAGCGACGATTAGCGGCATTAGTTTGTGTGCGATTTTTTTATGTATATATGAGTGGCGTAAGTGAGATCAATGAAAGTAAGTGGTATTTTAGTCTTACAACATTACTGGTTTATAAGCTTTTAAGTTTTAAGCAACTGTGTTTTCACTGTATATGTAGTATAGATAATGTGGTTGGATTGTTACATATGTAGTATGTATGTTACTGCTGGATTGTCTATTGTTGTGGTATGTCGTTACATGATTGGTATTTAAAATGTACCTATGTTTGTTGTTTTTCATCTTTTAGTATAATTATATGCTCTTGCATAGTGGAGTATCTATTAGGCTATAGTGCTAAATTATTGGTATACTGTTTGTTGGATGTGCGTTTTTAAACTGAATTTAGCTGATTGAAGTAAGGGATAGTTAGGTAATTATGCATATATTTCGTAAGTGCAAGCTTTAGTGGTTTTGTTGGATTTCAATCTTTTATAGTTGCATACTTACATATGTCATTATAGAATAGCATATTAGATTGGCGTATACTATTAAACAAGTATGCACATGCTAACACTTCATTTGTCAACTCCTTATTTCGTTTTGCTTGCATTGTTCTATGGAGTGTTAGGATGCGCGCTTTGAAGCTAGTTATGTGATTTTGTATACTTTTGAATCATATATAGACAGTGTTTTGATGTGCCTTTGTTGCTCAAAGTTGTGAAATATGGAGATACATAGGAAGACCAAAACGGACTTGTTTGTTAAAAACGAGACATGTTTTCAAATGATATTTGATGGTTGATTTTGTTGCAATTAGTTTGAACCTGATTCAGAAAACAACATTACGCAGGTGATGCATTGCATAGTTTGAGGACTAATTTAGACGATCCAAACAGTGTGCTGCAAAGTTGGGATCCTACTCTTGTTAACCCGTGCACTTGGTTTCATGTCACTTGCAACAATGAGAATAGTGTTATACGAGTGTAAGTTTCAAGTACCTTTTATCCATCTCCTATATAATCATACGATAACCACACGTTTTAAAATTGTTAAACTAATGACATATCTTGATTTTTTAGTGATCTAGGAAATGCAGCTCTATCTGGTACGTTGGTCCCGCAAATCGGTCTGTTAAAGAATTTGCAGTATTTGTAAGTCATTTAAAATCGTAGTCTGATTTATTAGGATTCAAAAAACACTATCTTAAGCATGGGTGAAGGTCTATTCCTATCTTCTGATAAACTGATTATATGGTTTTGCTCTAATTATACAGGGAATTGTACAGCAACAACATAAGTGGCCCGATCCCGAGTGATATTGGAAATTTGACAAACTTAGTAAGCTTAGATCTTTACCTCAACAGTTTTTCGGGACCCATTCCTGTCGAGTTGGGGAAGCTATCAAAATTGCGATTTCTGTATGTTTACTCACTTCATCTTCTGAATGTTATAATTGTTGTTAAGCTATTGGGTAGTATGATATTATACCGTTTCTTGACTTATGGTATCTTTGTGATGTTTGTGCAAGGATAGCCGGCTTAACAATAATAGCTTGGATGGTCAGATCCCCATGCAGCTAACTAATATCACATCGTTGCAAGTGCTGTGAGTATTTTTTCCTCTCAGCTTTCGCTAAATTGTTCTCATGACTATAGGTTGCAAAATGGGTGGGTCAAGTGGGTTGGTAATGGGTCAACTTGGATATTTCTGTTTTATGGGTTGAGTTGCTGTAGCGTATTTTGGAAGGTTTTAATAGTGTTACGTGATTATAACAGCTATATGGTGTTGAGGGTTCTAAACTTTTTGGAAGTTTGTATGCATAATTAATACACTTTGGGCGACTTTTGACTCGTTTCATTGTAATTAAACTGCTTTAGTTATATCCCGGTTGAATCGTTAGAGATTTAGCATTACTAGCATCAACCCATTTGTAAGCAATAGGGTGAATTTGCCACCTCTACACATGACCAAACTAATTTTTTAATTCAGGGATCTGTCAAACAATCGCCTCTCAGGATCAGTTCCAGATAATGGCTCGTTTTCACTATTTACACCTATCAGGTTTGCTATTCAAATGATCTCATTTCATCTTTATAATAATTTCCAAGAATGTAACTGATCACCGATTAATGTCCAATTTGTAGTTTTGCTAACAATCTTGATCTTTGTGGGCCTGTTACCGGACACCCTTGCCCGGGTTCTCCTCCATTCTCTCCACCTCCACCATTTGTTCAACCGCCCCCAAATCCTTCACCAGGTGATCATGACTATTCAGTATCACGTAATCACATTCTATGACGCCACATCCTAATAGGCTAATACTCATATGCTTTATGTTTTCAGGTGGAAACAGTGCGACTGGGGCCATAGCTGGAGGCGTAGCTGCTGGAGCTGCTCTACTGTTTGCTGCCCCCGCCATTGCATTTGCATGGTGGCGGCGTCGAAAACCGCAAGATTTTTTCTTTGATGTGCCTGGTAAGTTATCTGACTCGTGCTTGCTGAATGGTTTTTAAATGAAACGATCATAGTACTTTGGGTGACTTCTTACCCTTTAAAGCTATTTCATTATTTTACCTGCTCAACCCGTTTAAGATGATCTTTATTGTACTTGTTTGACCTGTTTAAACTAGTTATTAATTTTTTCCCGTTCCCCTTAGAAAATGAGCCGAAATTAACAAACCTATAATGTTTATGCAGCTGAAGAAGATCCTGAAGTTCATTTGGGACAGCTTAAAAGATTTTCTTTACGAGAGTTACAAGTTGCAACAGATAGTTTTAGCAATAAAAACATATTGGGAAGAGGTGGGTTTGGGAAGGTATACAAAGGACGTTTAGCAGACGGTTCTCTTGTTGCAGTCAAACGTTTGAAAGAAGAACGCACGCCAGGTGGGGAGCTCCAGTTTCAAACAGAAGTTGAGATGATTAGCATGGCTGTGCACCTAAATCTTTTACGGTTAAGGGGATTTTGTATGACACCAACTGAACGGTTGCTTGTGTATCCGTACATGGCCAATGGAAGCGTAGCCTCTTGTTTGAGAGGTACTCGTATTCACCTTCCTCGTCACTTCTGTTAGAGTTTGCATGTCTTAGACATGGAAAAATAGAAATTAACGCATTTATGTTGACACTTTAGATAAACTAATATTTTGATTTATTATTTATAAATGTAGAGCGGCCGCCAAATGCACCACCTTTAGATTGGCCAACTCGGAAGCGAATTGGATTAGGATCAGCACGTGGACTAGCCTATTTACATGATCACTGTGACCCGAAAATCATTCATCGCGATGTTAAAGCTGCGAATATATTATTGGATGATAAGTTTGAGGCTGTGGTTGGCGATTTTGGTTTGGCGAAACTTATGGATTATAAAGACACGCATGTTACTACTGCTGTACGAGGCACAATTGGTCACATTGCTCCTGAATATCTTTCCACTGGAAAATCATCTGAAAAAACCGATGTTTTTGGTTATGGAATCATGCTATTGGAACTTATTACGGGTCAAAGGGCGTTTGACCTTGCTCGACTTGCAAACGATGATGATGTCATGTTACTTGATTGGGTAAGCATTCTATCTTTTGCAAATGAGCGGTTTTTGGTTAACGGGTAAGTTTTATGGGTCAAAATGGCTGGGTTGACACGAAATACTTTTTGGCTACTTGTCGTTGATTTAAAAGTTAATGATGGTTCAGTCCTCAAAATTTCAAATCGACGAAAGTTTGAAGATCTAACCTTTATTAAGTATTAACGTTTAAATTTGGGGACCATGCTTATGTATGTATCTTGATTCAGGTAAAAGGACTTTTAAAAGAGCGAAGAGTGGAAATGCTAGTGGACCCTGATCTGAAACCAAATTATATCGATTCCGAAGTTGAGCAACTGATTCAAGTTGCATTGTTGTGCACACAAGGCTCGCCAATGGACCGACCCAAGATGTCAGACGTTGTTAGAATGCTTGAAGGTGACGGGTTGGCTGAAAGATGGGACGAGTGGCAAAAAGTGGAAGTTCTTCGTCAAGAACTTGATCTTGCACCACATCCTAATTCTGACTGGATTCTTGACTCTACTGAGAACTTGCATGCTGTTGAACTATCTGGTCCGAGGTAATGAAAGCAAGAAACGTGTTGTTTGAGGTTTTTGGTAGTTAAGTTTGTGCATATGGAGTTGGTACTGTAGCTGCTATAGTGCTTATGCTGGATGTAATCTAATCTTGTCGATAGGATCATAACTAGAAACAGTTCTGCTTGTTTTTGTCATTTTAACGTTTTCATGTGGCGAAAGATTCACATGGTTAAGGGCGTAAGCCTCTACTAGCAGAATGATTGTTTTTTTTCCTTCATTTCTTGAACAAAAAGTGTGTAATGTTTACATTTTGAATGACGATGGAGCGGGTTAAACCATCCTTGTCCCGGAACATGAGAAACCAAAACTCGCACTATTAGAAATCTTCACATTGGGGCTCAATGCTTCTCCAAACCTTCTGTAAACCAGATGCGCCTTCCTGCCTTGCCTCAAAAAGTCTGGGCTCGAGTCGGATTTAGAGGTTTATCTATTGCCATACATATGAACATGACATGATACTTTGTTTCGAAACTATTAAGGAACTATACATTATCCTATATCTTAATTTAACGCAATATACTTTGTTATGGCCATCATTCTATAGAACATACTAAATAAGTAAACATTCTAAAAAAGTTACTGTATCTTTTAGGACGGTGTGAGCGTACGTCCTGATAATAGAGCAAGTTATGACACGGATGAAGTAGTAAATTAGTCAATTAGATAACTAAAACTGAAACCATGTGTAATGGTCGGTCGTCCCAGCCGGTAACCCCATAAAAGGACCCGTCCTACTCACTCGCCCCTTGTTACGAGACCACGGTCTTGGATCAAACTTAATCTAACTTGGTACTCGGTCGACGAGACAACCGGGTTCTCCCATTTGTTGTGTGTGAGTAATGTGTTTATTAAATAGTTTTTGTGAGGTATATTTATGTTTAAGTTGGGTATGTTTTTTGTGGTCGTCGCCTTGTTACACTAAGTTGACTTTGAAGAAAGTTGTAGAGAGAGAAATTGAGCCACGGCCTTGTGCTCTCACCTTTACAATTAGCCTCATGTTGTTTTTAGTTTTTCAATAAAATGAAACAACCACCTTATTATTGTAGAGGGAGAAAGTTGGGTTGACGTTGATATGATAGTGATGACTAGCTCTTGTTCTCTCACCATTAGTCTCGTGTTGTTTTGAATTTCTCATTGAATGGCACAACCACTCTATTCTACTTTTCACCAAACTCATTCATGGGAATAAATATTTTTGTAGTCTTTGCGGGAGTACTTTTGTAAAATAGCGGAAGATGTTTTACCGGTTATACCCGTTTGATGTTTACAACAAGTAACATTTTTCTTTCATTTAGGGCAAATCGCATAAAAGTATACTCACCGTATACTCAATTTCAATTTAAGATACTCAATTTATTTTTTCTCAATTTAATATATTTAATTTTTCTCAATAATATACTAAACTTTTTTTGTTGCAATTTAGGATATATACTAAAGAGCGTGACACAGTACCGCTACAGTAGCTACAGTGACAGGCTAAGCATGTTTTTTTGGGCTGACTCAGGCCCACCCTTTGCTTCTTGAAGGCCCGTTTGTGAGATGATATGATCCAGATCCAGGTGTGGCCTTTTTTCCTATTATATGCAAATTGGTTTTTTATATCAAATCATTAAGAAGTCAAAACCCGATTCCCTCTCTCTCAAATCTCAGATCCAATCAACCAACTCTTATTTTTTTCAGATCCAATAGTTTTGTTTGGTGCTTGTTTGTTGAATTTAATATCAATCATACAAATCTTACGAATATACATGCATATCCGATCAAAGAAGAAACAGTTGGCTCGTGTAAATGATCTTAAGTCCAAATTGAGCGATATTGACAGGATTTTAGATCAAGGTGGAGTGAACGATGACCTTCTTTTATCTCGTACGGAATGTATGAATAATCTTCAAGATGTAAAGGCTGTTGATGCTCGGGATTCTATTCAAAAGGCTAAAATTCAGTTGGCCGTGGAGGGTGATGAGAATTCTAAAATTTTTCACGGTATCGTCAATAGAAAACGAGCCAATCTAGCTGTTAAAGGTATAATGATTGACGGGGATTGGGTTGATGACCCTAGCCGTGTCAAAGACGAATTTCGTAATCATTTTGCTGCTAGATTCCAAGATCCGGGTATATGTCATGGTAAGATTAACTTTAGTTTCCCTAATCGTCTTAATCATGAACAGTCTACTGAGTTGGAGAGTTCCATTACAAGAGAAGAAATTCGTAATGCCGTTTGGGGGTGTGGAGAAAATAAATCTCCCGGACCTGATGGATTTACTTTTGAGTTTTTCCGCAAGTTTTGGTCTGTTGTTGGGCCGGATTTTTGCACAGCAGTTGAATGGTTTTTTGATCACGCCTCTTTTTCTATAGGGTGCAACTCTTCTTTTATAGCCCTTATTCCGAAATCCTTAGATCCGAAATCGGTGGGTGATTATCGGCCTATAAGTTTGATTGGGAGTATGTATAAAGTTATCACGAAAATCCTTGCGACTCGTCTCTCCGTGGTCATATCTGATCTCATCTCGGATGTTCAAACAGCTTTTCTTCCGAATCGGCAAATACTTGATGGTCCTTTTATTATCAATGAACTCCTCGCTCGGTGTCATCATAAAAAACAACGGGCTATGGTTTTTAAAGTTGATTTTGCTAAAGCATACGATTCTATTCGATGGGATTATTTGGAGGATGTCCTTCATTCATTTGGGTTCGGTTCTAAATGGCGTTCGTGGATTCGTGGTTGTTTGAACTCGGGAATGGCTTCTATCCTTGTTAATGGAAGTCCGACTTCTGAGTTTCAATTTCATCGTGGGTTGAAGCAAGGGGATCCTTTGGCTCCTTATTTGTTTATTTTAGTTATGGAGTCATTACACCTTTCCTTCACTCGTGTAATTGAAGCGGGTATTTTCACTGGTGTTAGGATTGACCCTTCGACTATGATATCTCACTTGTTCTATGCGGATGATGTGGTATTTATTGGTGAATGGTCTCAAGACAATCTAAAAGGTATCATGCATTCACTTCGTTGTTTTTCTTTGTTGTCGGGGTTATCTATTAATATTAAGAAAAGTCACCTTCTTGGAGTGGGTATTCCAGCCTCTTATGTGAATGAAGCTGCTTCTTCGATCGGTTGTTCGGTTATGAAAGCCCCGTTCAAGTACTTGGGAGTTATGGTCGGCGGTAATGCATCTTTGGTCAAAGCATGGGACGATACGATTAACAAGCTCAAGATGAGGTTATCTAAATGGAAACTTAAAACGCTCTCTATTGGGGGTCGCCTTACTCTTCTTAAATCGGTGCTTGGCTCCACCCCTATATATAATATGTCATTATATAAGGTTCCTAAGACAGTTCTTAACTCAATGGAAGCTATTCGACGGAATTTTTTTAATGGTACTCAAGATGATGAGAGGAAGATTACATGGGTTAAATGGACTAAGGTGCTTGCGTCTAAAGAACAAGGTGGTTTAGGAGTTTCTAGTTTTTACGCCCTTAATAGGGCTCTTCTCGTAAAGTGGGTGTGGCGGTTTCTTTCTCGTGATAATTCTCTATGGGCTCGGATTATTCATGCCATTCATGGGCTGAATGGGCAGGAACTTTTTGCTTCTCATTCCTCAACTTGGAGCTCTATCGTTAAGGAAATTAATATCCTCAAGACCCAAGGTATTGATATTATCTCCCACTGCAAAATTCGTGTAGGTAACGGTAGAAGTACGAGTTTCTGGAACGATTTATGGATTGGTGATTCGTGCTTTCGTTATAAATTCCCGCGTTTATATGCGTTGGACATTAATAAAGAGTGCACTGTGGCTGACAAGATGGTTGCTTCTTTTACTTCGTCCTTTCGTCGGGAAGTTAGAGGAGGGGCTGAATCTTTGCAGCTCACACAGATTCTTGACCTTCTTGGAACGGTGATTTTGTCTAACATGGAAGATAGATGGATTTGGGATTTGAATGGGGACGGTGAATTTTGTGTTAAAGATGTTCGTAATTTACTTGACGCGACTTTCCTTCCGAAAGCTGATTGATTCCAATTAAGGTTAATATCTTCGCTTGGAAGGTTTCTCTCGATCGCCTTCCTACTCGTTCTAATTTGGCTCGAAGGGGGTGTGTTGGTGCCTTCTTCATCTTGTCTGATTTGTAATGTTTCTGACGAGGACTTGGCTCACCTTTTGTTTAGATGTGATTTGGCGATAGAAGTCACACGTTTAGTTTACATATGGTGGAATTTGGTTTGGATTCCTACATATCTTGGCTTTCTTGGATCAAGGCGTTGCGGATGAATTCTAGGAGTAAAAGTGTTCTGGAAGGAGTTTTTTATACTGCTTGGTGGAGTATTTGGAGCTATAGAAATCAAATTCTTTTTTCGGCCAAGAAACCACGGAAAGAAGTTTTTTGACGATATTGTTATGCGATCGTTTACTTGGTGTATAGCTAGGAGCAAAAATACATTTAGATGAGATAGCTGGCTTCAGCATCCTTATTTACTTTTTTGTAATTTTTTAGCTTCTTGCTAGTGGTTTTTTTAATAAAGTTGCCGTTAAAAAAAATAATAATTATATTTTGTAAATATTTGTTAAATTTGAAGCTAGATCATTAAAATACTATGGTTTTTATTTCAACAACTAGTATAAAATTTCTTTAATCGTCATATTTATTTATCACATAAGTTTTTGCACAAGGCCTCCGCTAGCTTAGCTACGTCACTATATAGAAGTGACATGTAATGTGTTCAAACTTCACTATACATATATACTAGATCAGTTTGACATATTGCAATGCCAAACATCAGTTTAAAATGAAGACAAATGGGGTGTTTGGCTAAGCTTATATGATGGGTTTATGAGCTTATTAGCTTATATGTGTTAAATAAGCCGAAACTAAGTGTTTGACTAAGCTTATATGACTGGGCTTATGAGCTTATATAAGGGGTTTTGGTAAACCCAAACTTTGTGGCTTATATACGGAGGGGTGAACTTATATAAGAATATTATATAAAAAGACTTTTATACCCTTATTTAATAATTACACCAATTTTATTTTATACAACTTTTTGTCATTTCACATTATTACTCTATAATACAATTCACAAATGGTCGGTGGCTACAGTAGTACAGTGCTGCTACAGGGTTGGGCCAAAAAAGTTAGCCCAAAATCTGGCAAAAAAAAAATCACAATGCTACAGTGCTACGTTGCTAGGCCAAAAAAATTTAGCCAAAAATCTAGCCCAAAGTAAAAAAAATTACAAAACGGACCCTCAACTTTTAACTATTTACGACTTTTTGCGAACAAAACGAGACCAATATTGCAATTTTCTGACATACGTAAATTTGGTCCAAAGTAAAAAAAAAAATACCCATCGACCCAAAATTGATTTTTTTACAAAACCGGCCATCATCTTTTAACTATTTACGACTTTTTATATAATAAACTTTATTTATCAAATATATAACACATATCTACCAATTCATTCAGATAAAAAAAATACATGCGAAAAAATCTTTGAATTGCAAACAAAACGAGCCAAATATTGCAATGCTTCTGAAATACGGACGCTTTTATAAAAAATGTCAAAAATGTTTGTATCCTTGGCCGGACTCCTTTTAGCCCATGTGGTCAGCCCAAATGGTAAATCTATAATATATATGGACAAAAAGTAACCGGCCAATTATTCTTTGTTACAATAACAATTGTATACCAACAAATTGTTAAAACATACCAAAATATACCGAAAACACACTATTATCGAAGCTAAATATCTTTCGACATTAGGTTAGCCCTCGCCGCAACGCGCGAGCAATATCCCGACTCGTTAATTATATAAGCTAAATCAAACACTTAACAAAAGCTTATGAGCTCATGATACATAAGCCATAAGTGACTTATATAACATAAGCATAAGCCCAATTCATAAGCTTAGCCAAACACTCCCCCAAAGTCTGGCATAGAACTTGCCAAGTAGGATACCAAATCTACCAACTTGTTGCAATTTTTACTTTACAGTTGTCCAGTTCCATAAATCCAAACAAACAAACAAAATCTTTGAATAATAATTAAAAACACTTTATTAATCCCCACACATCTCTCACTTTACTCACACCTGAAAAAAAAGCAACAAATTTGTTGCCCGAAATTAGCGTTAGATTAGGAATAATCCCAACATCCTAAAAGTATTTCCTGTTTCAGACACAAACACTAAAAGACAGGGAGTGTTAAGGATGAAACATAGGTTTGGGACACCTGGGATGACAAGTGGTCTTGTTTTAAGGATATTTCAATGTTTATTTGCTTCTGCTTCTATTGCTCTTATGTCTTCCTCTGCTGGTTTTGCTACCTCTACTTCCTTCTGGTATATATTTCATATCCTATATATATTTCGATGTTGTTGGTGCTAGCTTTATATATGGCTTTTGGTCACATATTTTGTTTGGTAGTTATAGTTGTAACATTTTGTAGCTATTTTGGGTTTATGTTGTTTAGTGCTTATACCAAAAGGTTATGGCTTAGCGATATGTAGTGGTGGATCAAACGAGAGATTGTCGGGAATGCACGTTCAAGTCTCAGTTTATACATATGTATCGTAGAATGTGTACAATATGTGTGTGATTTTTTTCCTATCTAAAAGAAAACCGAATGGCCAAGATGTGCTCACAAAAGGTCTCACTATGTAAACGTCTTGGGATGGCCGGGGAAAGGGTTCGGAAACGTCATGGGGATACCTGGGTGATACCGCGTACATCTGAGTCAAAGACTCGCCCTCCCATGTAATCTAAAAAGGGAATTTTTTATCCGTTTATGCTACAAGCACAGAGTAGCTTCAGGGATTATTCACACGTTATCATATGAATGGTCATTAGTCTGGGACCAAGATCCTCTTATAATCACACTAGACACTTTTTTCCATTTTTAATAATAGATGCATGAACTTAGCTAAAGTAGGTTGGAAGCAGTTTTACATTCTTCAACATTACCTCAAAGGATTATTACAGTCGCATTCAGTACCTCAGGTATCTAGGTGTTCATGTGGTCAGAATTGATAGAATTCTCTGTTCTTCATTTCTCGTCACAGCAACTACATGGGAGTAGAACCTAAGAGTGCCTATATGATAGCCTTCATCCACATATGACACTGATTTTTCTATTCTAAGGTGTTTGCTATGTGTTCATTTGTTTCTTCTTTTCACCTTTATCTTTTAGCTACATATCGGGTTGATCCAAAATACTTTCAAATTTTTCGATTTTTTCTGAACAATCAGTCTGTAGTATATATTCTAGTAGTGCTCTATTTATTTAATTCATTTAGGAAAACTTTCAACTAGTCTGATCTGGGTTTCCTTTTTACGGAGTATTTTTTTTCTTATTTTACATGTTTGACCCGTTAACTTACCCGAACTGACCCATTCATAAGTAAATGCCTATATGGGTCAAAATTGCTAAATTTATATTTCTGGTTACATTTCTATTACTTTTTCTTGCTAATTGTTTTATGAATTACGTACACAAACACGTACAACATATCATTGTGCATGTTCTAATTTGTGGTGTATGTTTTAATAGTTATCTAATTGCAGCAATGGGACTGCAAGTTTTGTGGAGTTTTTCATTGGCCTGTCTTGATATTCACGCTTTACGAGTACATAAAGATCTGCACAGTCAGTTGTTATTAAGCCTTGTTGTCGTTGGTGACTGGGTACGTAGTTTTACTTTTAAAATTTAGGCAATACCTCTAACCGACGCTTATAATAGATTAAAGGTTTTTATCAAAATATTTCTTTG
Source organism: Tanacetum coccineum (assembly GCA_026074375.1). Classification (NCBI taxonomy): domain Eukaryota; kingdom Viridiplantae; phylum Streptophyta; class Magnoliopsida; order Asterales; family Asteraceae; genus Tanacetum; species Tanacetum coccineum. The sequence continues at coordinate 2,585 of BQNB010029277.1, read as the reverse complement.
AAATAAATGGTTTTTTCTAAGAAGAAAGATGCAAAAACTGTTGTCCCAATAGGCCCGTTTGGTGTAGTGACCCGAAATAGAATTCAGACCAAATTAAAGTTGGATTTAGCCAAAAGTCACTGTGGCCGTTAACAGCTACAGTAGGCTCCCTCGTGCCCTAGAGCATTGAAGCTTTTAACTTAACACAAAGTTATAGGAAATGTTAAATATGTAATAAAATGATTACGGTTACAACATACAGAGAATTTGAAGACGCCAATCAGAAGTAATTTGAGATGCTGACAAAGGGAAAAAAGACCATTATGATGACAGTGTGTCTTAATTATAATATGAAATCCTTGTAACGTTACTGAATATAGCCATAGAGGAAAATCCCTGAATCAAGCAAATAAAAAATTACCTTTTGTTCATCTTTTCTTTCGATTGTTATAGATATACGTTTTATCTGTAATTTAGTTTCTATTCTAATGGTTAAATGCATCCCATTTAATTATGCAAATTGCTTTAACTTTGAGTTATATAAGAGATCATAGTCTTATAACTCTATTTTGTAGGTGACGGCGATTCTAGCACTTGCAGCTTCCTCCTCGTCAGCTGGAGTGATGATTCTTTTGGTAAGAGACTCGGATCTATGCAAGTTAGACCCCAAAATATCGTGTAATACATTCCAGATTTCCATAGCTTTAGCTTTCATTTCATGGTTTCTTCTTGCTATCTCTTCTCATACGGTACTTTGGCTGTTGGCCTCACTCTCTTGAATTTCATCAAGTGTAAATATTAATTTTATTATTAATAGTTCTTTTTTTTTCTCTTACTTTTTTGTTACTTCTGTTTTCTTCTTTGTAAGTTAAATGGTTTATTACCAAGAAATCAAAACTGTTGATAATTTGATTTTTTTCATGTCAAAGTCATCCAATAAAGTTTACCTATGCACTTTTTTTTATGTTGAAACTTCTGTATATATGGTGTTACCATCTTTTTTTCCCGAGATTCGCCACTACTTGCCTACTTGGTTAGATTTAATCAAACCTATTACCAATGTACGTGGATGACTTGATGTGAAGTCATGGATGCACATGGGTTTTATGCTTATTCACCATTTACAATGGTTCTTGTTTTGAAGCAAAAGGCTCACTGGTATAATTCCTAATTTTTGTTCTATCGTTTTCGTTTGATGATCTGGTCCAAATATGTGTCCTACAAGATTTCTGAATGGACACTGAAACCTAAGGGTTATATCATAAAGCTCTACCTAGGCTCTTTATAAAAATAGCATCCTCGGAACAAGTAGTGGCTCTGATATTCTGAATAAAAATACATTTGAGCGGTACAGGATCATATTCTTCAAATGAATGGTCTAAGAACCTGTACCCATCACATTTCCTAGGGACTATGCAGTCATGTAACTGTAACTTCTCACAAGAATCCATTCCAACTTTTTTTCACAGCAAAAATTTTACACTTAAGATGATAACAGTAGTGGTGGATGGTTGCTATACATAATCACGAGATTTACACGCTATTTGAGTCAATTGAGGATGAATAGGTTTTATGATTTTACAGTTTCAAGGTTACTCCTTAGGTAAAACAATGCGAGTCCTCCAAATTTATATCTAGGGATTTCTTCAGGGGTGGTGGCAGAGGCGGAGCCATAATCTTTTGTTAAGGGGGCCCGGCCTATAGAATAAGGGGTTGAATGTAAAAAACTAGTAGAAAAACGACTTCTAATCTAAAAAACTAATGTATGAAGTGGGTTGATATAGGGTGGCTCAACACCCACTAGTCACCTTACTAGCTCTTCCCCTGGGCGGTGGGCAACTTAATTTTATACTGATGCGAACGACTTGTAAGATAATGTTTTAATGTTTATAGTTTTGATGAGTGAGGATATCAACACAAGAGCATTATCAATATACACATTCACTGAATAAAACGGTGCCGTTTTTGAGTGTGCTACAGTAACGGGCTGCCCCATTTTGGGCCAGCCCAATTTTGTTTTTTTTTTTTTTTTTTTTATGCACAAAGTAGGAGTTAAAAAAAAATATTACAAAAGTTTTGATTTATTCAGATAAAAAAAATACCTGCGGAAACATCTTCGATACCTAATAACTTTAAAATAACCGATATGGTCACAAACGTACAACCCATTATATTAAAAAAAAACTCATATAGCAAAAAAAAACAACACTTTAAACATGAGGCCCAACACATAAGCCATATAAAAAAAATTTACTACAAAAACGCAGTCGTTTTGACTGTGGGCCGTTTGCTACAGTAACGGGCTCCCCCATTTTGGGCCAGCCCGAATTTGGTGTTTTTTTTTTTTAATTTCTATGCACAAAGTAGGAGTTAAAAAAAAATATTACAAAAGTTCCGATTTATTCAGATAAAAAAAATACCCGCGGAAACATCTTCGATACCTAATAACTTTAAAATAACCGATATGGTCACAAACGTACAACCCATTATATTAAAAAAAAACTCATCTAGCAAAAAAAAAAAAACACTTTAAACATGAGGCCAACACATAAGCCATATATATTTATTTTTTTACAAATATACACATTTGTCGACAAACTAGCCTA
>BQNB010029276.1:0-48483 GCA_026074375.1 Tanacetum coccineum | reverse complement strand
AATGTCATAGAAGTGCTCCAACATCAACAGAAACCTTAGAAAAGTGTTGCTGATATTCGCAAGATCATGATGGAACAAGCAGGAAAACAGCAAGAGACCAAATACACCATCACTTCATCTGATACGAATAAATTACAAGAATTTGATCAGAAAATAATTTTGTTTGAGACAATGACTAAAACTAAGTCATTTAACAAAAACACCAAGCACAAGGATCTATATCATGCTCTCATGAAGTCTATTCATGAGGATGAAGATGCCATGGACAAAGGTGTTGCAAACAAGTAAAAGAAGAGAAAGCCAGATGATGTTGACAAAGATGAAGGCCCTCCTGCTGGATCAAACCAAGGTTTAAAGAGGAAGAAAATGAGTAAAGACGCTGACCATTAAAGAAGGCCAAGTCAACTAAAACATCCAAAGGTACCACCAAATCACAGCCAAAATCTACTGGTAGAAGACATGGGTAACACTGATGAACCACCCATTGTCAATGCTGATCCAAAGGACTGGTTCAAGAAACCGGAAAGGACACCTACTCCAGATCCTGAGTGGAATAATTGTAAAACAGTTCATAATAAGCCTACACAGAAATGGCTTAGTAACCTTTCCAAAGTAGAAAAATCTTCCAAAACATTTGATGATTTATTGAGCACTCCAATTGACTTCAGCGCATTTGCCATGAACCGCCTGCAGATTAGTGATCTCACATAAGATATTCTGGTAGGACCGGCTTACAAGCTTCTCAAAGGCACTTGCAGGAGTTATGTCGAGCTCGAATATAATATGGAAGAATGTTACAAAGCACTGAATGATCAACTAGTGAAGTCCCATAAAAGTAGCTTATAACAGACATGCTCTTTTAGGCACTTCACATTGGAGATCCAAAAGATAAACCTTCTATGGATATGCTAGTAACAAGGTGTCCAAACATGATGTGTACTTCACCAAAAGAAATCTAGCAGTGACAAATGTAAAAGTCAACATATGGTGTGGTTATGGTCATCTAGAGGAGATTGATGTTCAAAGATCTGATCAACAATTATACAAGTTCATGGAAGGCGACTTTCCATGACTTCATCTAAATAACATCGAGGATATGCTGCTTCTCATTGTTTAGAACAGACTCTTCAACTTAAAGGCGAGGATATTGTTCACCTAGCCGCAGCATTACGTATGTTCACAAGACGTATTGTAATCCAGAAGTGAGTGGAAGATCTTCAACTTGGTGTCAAAAGCTACCAGAAGAATCTTAACATCTCAAGGCCACTGATGCATAGACATCACTGACCTAGAACCATATACCACATACTCTAACCCTAAATGTGTCATCTATTTGCACAAGTTAGAGAGAAACAGACTGATGTATTCTCATGGGCTCTACAAGTTCAGTGACGGTACACGCATATCAGTTCGGGATAAACTCAAATACATGCTCAACAACTTACAGATAGGGTATACAAGTGTCATACCAAGAAGGAGATGGAGTAATTTGGACAAGAAACGGTCTCGCATCATGGTGAATGACATTGATCATCAGTTGCTAGAAAGAAGGTTGATGAGGAGCTTGGAAAAGTTTGTTGGTAGAAGGGAATACGAGGAAGACCTTAGATTGCTTCAGCGGACAATATGACTTTGTCATATTTTGTTCTACTCTTTCAGGTCATTTCTCGTAATTATAAAACTTGTGAATATGTAAATAAGTAGTATAGGACAAAAATTAGGTATATATAGTGTTTGAGTACGAATTTTCAAGGATTTCTTAGTAAATTCAAAAAAAAAATTAACGTACTCAAACACCATATAATACCCTCATAAATTGAGGGGGGCATCAAAATATTCCTAATAAAAAGGCTTGATATATAATTAGAACATTTTTCTCCCTAAATAATTTTCATACATATTTGAATCAATTGATATCCAAAATATCAAGAGATTTGACATTTTTTATAAGGGGAGAAAATGATTAAAATATATATAACTTGTAAAATGTGATCTGAATGACTCTAGTGCAGCTTCTTCCTTGTATGTGTAAAGCATTTTCGGTTATCGATGCACATATGCAGGGGGTAATTTTGAATGTTAAAAACCATCGAGGTACTAAATGTTTTTATTTTTTTCATAAAGTACCTTGATCAATGTTTTCAAATGTCCTTAAGGCTGTAAACAATACCAAAAGACCGACCATGTATTTAATTTATTGGAGTTAGAAGGTGGTTAGGTATAGGTGTTCGTTCCTACGATCCAGCTAGAAACCGAAGGGTCTACCCAGGGACAATCCATTAGATAGAATAGAAGTCCTTAGGTATGATTAAAAGGAGAAAAAGTGAGAAAAAGGAAAAAATGCAGACTAAGATAGAGCTAGCACTGGAACAAACCCAATAAGGTGTTAGAGATGAAATCTTGGTAAGAATTGAAGGGTTGAAGAATAAGAAAGAAAAGTTAAGATAAAGGGTGAAAAGAAAGAATCCTCCTTACACTTAGGCAGAAACCGAGTCAATACATATGCTATCAGAAACACTAAGCTATTTTCTGGTATTGAAGATAGTTATCATGGACCCAGTGATGCGATGTACAACCGTCCTTAGCCACTCAAGGTCTCTTAAAAAGACTCTTGTTTCATTTCTCACGGAGATTACACACATTTCTATCGGCTTTCTCACTCTAAGTTAGTTGGTATTGAAAAGGTGGCAGTCTGCACTAGCCTCCGATTACTAAAACTAAAGTGCATTATCGAGTCTAGAGCCATAAGGAGATCATCCATAAATCTCACTGGGACACTATTCCAATATATTTGTTTTTCATACACTATGAAAACAAGTGATATCTTAAGAGTCCTATGCATTATCCTTGTGATTTTGCAAGAACATCAGAGTAATACCTAAGTATTTACAATAATGATGGAAATCCTTCTAAAGCCAACATCAAACAAGCTCTATGGTAGGTGACTTGTGAGATCCTATATGGATCAAACTTGTGACACTAGATATCAATTCAGTCCAGACTATAAATTAACGGTTGACGAATTTTTAAATGCTCAAAACTCTCGATGTGTCGCAAAACCACTTTAGCAAGTGATACGCCGATTGATTTTTAAATTAATTTTTAATTCAGTCGGTGAGACTTTGTCTCTCTGGTTCACTCATACCGGGTTGTCTGTTTTGAGATGCTCCGATAATAAGAACCGCTAGTGCAGATGCGAAACCTTATCAAGGATATTCTTCGAAATTCTACCTGATCACATACAGTATTTATACTGATTAACGGGGAACCGTGGTTCTTGTAACCGTATTTGATGAAGTGACAAAGACACTTTCATCCATATATGTGGTTTATCACTAACCCATTCATGCAGGTATTCTCGATGGTGGCCGCAGCTGATTCAAGACAAGTCAAGATTCATAGCCACATGCTCATACTTGACCGACCAATGTAAAGACATTATGTATAACAACCCACAATTTTCATAAATGTAAATATGTTGTTGATATAAGTTCTTTGAGGTCTAATCTTGATCTGTTTTAAGGTTTTAAGATCATAAGGTTCTGTTTGTTTGCTTATTTTTAAGCTCAAAAGTCAGGTTTTGTTAAGATTGCAAAAAATCTTCTAAGTGTTGAATCTGAGTGAAACACCTTTTTCATTAAGCTTTTTAAGTGCTTATTTGAATTTCAAACTCATTTCTCTTTGTTGCTTATTATATCTTTTTGGCCAAGCTTTTTAGTAGTATAAGTTTCTAAGCCATAAGGATCTGTTTTCTAGCTTAAAAATAAGCTAGAAAAGTCCCCTTTGGCTGTTTGCTTAACAGTTTGGCCAAAAAGCTCATTTACTTATTTAGGCTTATTTGCTTATTGTTTTTGCTTATTTTAGGTTTAGTATTGCTTGTTAGGTTAGTTTAAGTCCATTTTAGCTCATTTCCTTCAGTTTAGAGCTTATTAAAGCTTATTTGATTTTTAGCTTAAAAATCTTAAGTTTTATAGCTTTTTAAGTATTCTGTCTTTTTAGCTTATTTTAGTTGCTTATTTTTGTTCAAGTATGCTTTTTAGATATAGCCTTTTATCTGCTTTAGCTTATTTTGTAGTTACATTTGCTTATTTAGTTTAAAAAGATAAAACATTTTAGCTTAAAGTCACTTAGTGTAAAAAAAAAGCTTTTTCTGTCACTTACTTAGCTTATTTTGTGCTTATTTTTTATTTTTAAAAAAAGTGTTTTTGTAAAAGTTGCTTATTTTTTGCTTATCTAAAAAGTTATAAAAAATGGCATTTAAAAAACATTTGGGAGTTGGGGAAGTCCTAGGTGAGCAAGACTCGAACCCGGGACCTCAACCCCCTCTCACCAAACGTTTTAACTCACACACTCTCTACCACTAGCGCCCTTGGGACTTTTCCGTTAGACTTTTCATATTCTATATACTTATACACGTTTTCATCTCTTTTTCTTATAAGCTCTTGGCAGCTTATTTTGGCTTTTTCTTAGCTTATTTGATAAACTAGCTTAACCAGCTTATTTTTCCTAGGAACTTTACATCATTTAGGACTTTCTTGCAATTTTTTTAGATTTTTCCTCCTTTATTTGTTATTTTATTTATTTTTCGAAGTTTAAAAATTTAGAAAATCATTTAAAAATAGTAAATTAATTCAGAAAAATACAAAAAAATAGTTTTTAGTTTTAGAATTAATATTTTAAGGTTTACAAACTTTAAAAACATTTTTATCATTTTTAGATTTTAAATTTCATTTTTAGCTTTCTAATTAATTCTTAGGAAATTAGTTTTTATTATAAAAAAGTAGTGAAAAATATTTTTCTAAGTTTTTATGATCTTTTAGGGTCTTTTCTAAAAGTATAAAGCTGTTTTTGGAATTTTTAGGAATTAATTTGTCATTTTCTAGGATTTTAAATAGATTAAATAGGTTTTTAATTCATAAAAAATTATAAATAAGCCAAAAAATATAAATATTTTTTTAGAAAATTTTCTTTTGTCATTTTAGAGGTTTAGAAACCAAATTTTCATTTTTAGGATTAATATTTGCCTTAGTTAGTTTTTAGGATCCCCGTTTTGCGTTTTTAGTTTAAAATATTTTTGCCTTAATTGTTTTTAAGTGTTTGCATTAATTTTCCATAGTTTTAGAAAACCAATCAAAATCTTGTTCCATTCAAGCATCGATTATCAAAACGACTCTCGACTTTCAATTGCATTCCTCGTTGGGGATAACGACCCGGGAATCACATACTTCCGGATATATATATATTGATTTTTCTTGTGGAATTTTGACTTGGTGCCCTTGGTCATAAGGTTGACTTGTAGAATTTGCTAGTTAGTTTTATATATTTAAACTTTTATTAATCAAATTTTGGCGCCGCTGCCGGGGAGGATTGTATACGATTGTCGTTGCGTTTGATAATTTGTGCTTTGAAGATCCTTCCGTGTGAAGTTATTTTGCTTATTTTCATATAAAAAAATACAAAAAGATTTTTCTTTTATTAGTATATATATAAGATAAAAAAAATAATAATAAATAAAAAATCAAAAAAATATAAAAACATTGTCCATAAAAAGAAAAAAAATATATCATCAATATAATGTTCTCAATTGGAACATTATCATAATAAATCAAAGATCAAAAACTTACCTTTTGTGTCACTTGCAAGGTACGGTTCACCTTTGAAAGATAAACAAACTTAAAGAAGGGTATAAGGCGGGTTGTTCCGAGGAACTACGACCCTAAAGGAGAAAGGTTTTTAATAGCTTCGCGCTTTCCTACTCCTCCGCTTCTTTGTGCGTTTTTCTCTTAATGATTACAAGAAGCTTGTGAGATTAGGTTTAAGTGTCTTATTTATGTCTGTTCATTAAAAATAACTGGTGAATACATTGTTGAAAAACCAAAAAAAATAGTATAAATTTTATTTATATATTTTAGTGCATGCGCACTCGTTCTTAATCCCGTAATTCTAACCGTCAACAACAACAAGTCCCACCGATTTTTGTTGAACCATTTAATCTTGTGGAACCAATTGATAATCAAGCTCCTCCCGTAATTACGATGGCCGATTATCGTACTATGGCGCAATTGCTCAAAGCACCCACCGAAGGTTACGAGGATGCCATCGTTGTTCCCAAGATCACCGCGGACAACTTTGAGCTTAAGCATGGCTTGCTTACTCTTGTTTAAAATAAACAATTTTTTGGACATGACAAAGAAGACCCTCATGCTCACATTCATTATTTCAACAACATCACTTCTACGATGAAGTTCCTGAGCGTCCCGAGTACGTCGGTTAAGCTTATGCTTTTTCTATTTTCCCTCGAGGGGGCCGCCCGGATTTGGCTTAAAAAAGAACCCCCTCGATCGATTCTTACATGGGATGATCTTGTTTTGAAATTCATAAACAAATTTTTCCCTCCTTCTAAAACAACAAACCTTCGAAATGAAATCACGAGATTTCAACAACGATTTGATAAAACTTTTTATGAGGCATGGGACCGATTCAATGATCTTCTTTGGCATGTCCACATCATGGATTTTTGGAGTTACATCAACTCGATACTTTCTACCATGCCTTGAACTCTAATGATCAAGATTCGTTGAATTCCGCCGCGGGTGGTAATTTTTGGATAAAATGCCCCGTGATTGCCTAAGAATCATCGAGAGCAAATCCAAAGTTCATAATTCACGTAACAAACCAGTTGTTGCCAAAGTGAGTACGAGCAATTCTACCCCCGGTATTTCTCCCAATGTTGCCGAACTTAAAGATATGGTAAAAGCCTTACTTCTCGATAAGAAAAACCAATCTCAAGTTGATCCCGTAAAAGCGGTCGAGGAGAGTTGTGTTACTTGCGGTGGTGCTCATTCTTACCGAAATTGTCCCGCCACCGATGGCAACGTTTATCGTGACAATATTCAAGAATATGTTTCTCAAGCCGCCGTGGCTAATTTCAATCAAGGAAATACCGGTTACCGACCCCTGATTGCTAATCAAATTCGACCTCCTGGTTTTCCTCCCGTTCAACAAAACCAAGGAAATAATCAAAATCGTTACAATCAAAACCGGGGGAATAATTACAACCAAGGCCAAATTTATCGACCCCCGATTAATCAACCTCCGGTTCACCAAGCTCCGCCTTACCAAGCTCTAGCTCCGCAAACACAAGGTGTGTCGAAGGATGACTTTTAAAACTACGTCAAAGCTAATGATGCGGTTATGAGAAATATGTAAAATCAAAATCAAAACTTGCAAAATCAAATGACCAATTTAACAGACATGCTTACCAAGTTCATGACATCTACTAATTACCGCTGCTACTTGTTCAGGGACACTCCTTAGTATACAATTAATAACCCAAAGGAGATTTGAAGGTATTACCACCCGAGCGGTGTTGCTTTCAAGGGACCATGATTCCTACTACTTTTATGTCTCTCCTAAAGGAGTGGAATTGTGAAACCGAGTGACAAAAGACACGGTGCCCTCGCCTACCTAATAACGGAACGTTAACGAAATGGCGCTCCACATCCTCCGTCTGACCAAGTTGAAACTCATGTACCAAATTCTGAGCCCGTTGTTGCTCCCGTTAGTGCTCAGAAGCCTAACCCAAAACCATCAATTCCATATCCGTCTAGACTTAATCACCAAAAGATCCGTGAAAAAGCTAACAATCAAATTGAGAAATTTTACCAAATCTTTCAAGATTTGCATTTCGACATTAGCTTCGCGGAGGCTTTAATTCTCATGCCTAAATTTGCTTTGACACTTAAGAGTTTAATTAGTAACAAAGAGAAATTGTTTGAATTGGCAAGAACTCTGTTGAATGAGCATTGCTTGGCGGTTCTCCTCAAAAAGTTACCCGAAAAACTTAGAGACCCCGACAAATTTCTCATACCGTGTGATTTTCCCAGAATGGATGAGTGCTTAGCCTTGGCCGATCTTGGCGCTAGCATAAATCTCATGCTATTATTCGTGTGGAAAAAACTTTCTCTTCCAGAACTCACTCCTACTTTCATGACTCTTAAACTTGCGGACCGTTCGATCTCCCAACCGATCGGTATCGCCGAAGATGTCTACATAAAAGTAGGAAAGTTCCAATTCCTGACCGACTTTGTAGTTGTAGACTTTGATGCCGATCCCCGAGTTCCCCGAATTCTCGGGAGATCCTTCTTAAAGATCAGACGTGCTTTGATTGATGTTTACGAAGGAGAATTAACTCTTCGTGTTGGAAAAGAAGCCGTAACATTCAATCATGATCAAACTTTGAGATACTCCTTTTAATATAATGATAATTCGGTTAACTGAATCGACGTCAATGATATGGCTTGTGAGGAGTATTCTCAAGAAGTTCTTGGTTTCTATGATGTGATCGCGAGTGGCAATCCCACTCCTTATTATGACCCGATCCTTTCTACCTCTTCTCCCACCCCCACTCCCTTCGAGGATAGTGATTTTCTTCTTGAGGAAGTCGAAGCTTTCCTCGCTCTTGAAGATGATCCAACTTCACCGGAAGTTGATCACTCTTATTATGGCTCAGAGGGGGACATTCTTCTTCTTGAAGCATTTCTAAATGATGATCCATTATTACCCCCTCCCACTCAGGACAATATTCTTTCGAAATTCAAAAAGACTTAAGTGAGTAAGCTAAAATTTGGTTAAATCTTCAATTGATGAACCTCCCGAAGTCGAACTCAAGGACTTACCTCCTCATCTCGAGTACGAATTTTTGGAGGGTGACGACAAGTTGCCCATCATATTAGTAAAGATTGAGTGTCAGAGGAAAAATCCGGCTAATTAAATTTGTATTTTCTAGGAATTAAAATAGGTTTTTAGTAATTTCTTTTTCTTAAGAAATTCATAGAAAATAGAAAAATAGTTGAAAAAATCTAATTCTTTTTGTAATAATTTTCTTTTTCATTCTAGTATTTTTGAAAAATAAAATTATATTTTTAGTGTTAATTTTTAGAAAAAGTTTATTTTTAGTAATTCATTTTTCTTTAAAAAATCATATAAAATTCAAAAATAGCTAAAAAATTCTAATTCTTTTTCCTAAAATTTTCTTTTTAAATTTGTGATTTTTAGGTATAAAATTTGTTAAAAGAAGTGCTTTAGATTTTAAATTTCAGTTTTAGCTCACGTTTATAATTTTCGTGCTAGTTAATTGTTTTTAGTTTGTGCTATTATATTCGTAGCGTAATTCAAAATTCAAAATCCATTTATCCATTCTTGACTCGAATCCGAATTATTCCCGAATTTCAATTTACGACTTCGTTGGGATACGACCCGAGAAGAAAATACTTCCCGGTTAAAAATATACGTATTGTGTTTTCTTAAGTGAGATTTTACCCTTTTATTTCTATATGTATTTTAAGGTGGGTATTTTTTTTTTATTTTAATTATATTTTTGGACGGATCAATTTTTGGCGCCGTTGCCGGGGAGGCTGTAAAAACGATTATCGTTACGTCAATCAATTTGTGTTTGAAGCTGTGAATATTTTTATATAAAAAAAAGTACAAAAATATTTTCATTCTCTTTTAGTATAATTATCATTTAAAAAATAAAAAAAATAAAATAAAAACATTGTCTTTAATTATCAATAAAATTCACAAATTGGTAAAAATACCAAAATATAATATTCTCAACAGAGGTATGTAGGAACCGATTTACCACTTCCACTTCATAACCCGAACACGAAAACAAGAAAAGAGAAGGAGAGAGAGAGACGAAATGTAGAGAGAGAGAAGAGAGAGAGAGATGAGAGAGAGTTGAGATAGAAAAGAGATAGAAAAAGAAATTAGATTTTTAGAAATGAAAAAACTAGATATTTTCTAAATAGAAAATATCTATATATAGTTAGATATTTATAGAAAATATCTAAATATATATATATACCCCTACACATTTAATGTGACGTGCGGGATATTTAACTAGGACCCGGGCTCGGGTTTTGTTTGGGATTAAACCCGAAACATATACAATATTAGATTAACTATCGAGCCCGATTCCCGATATTATCCTGTTACAACATTAACTCATTAAAGACCGAAGAAAGTGGGGGGGTGGGTGATTCGTGGGGTAGTTAGGGGGTGTGAGGCTCCATCGAAGAGTGACCGAAGCTTCTTGTTCGACTCAATAAATTTGAGGCTAACATCTCCCTCTGAAGTGGAGGTCTTGAAACACGGGAACAGAGCTTCCTTTATTGACTCAATAAAATTAGAGGCTAACAATCTCCCCCGAAGTGAGTTCATTGATGACAACTCCTTCATGAGATAGTGAGATTGCATTTAGTCGTTTAAGGCTCGAGTGTCCCTTAGGTCTTTGTCTTCGTTATAAAGTTGTAAGCTTGTTCCTTCAGCATTTGCGATCTGACTTTGAGCCTTTGTCCATTGTCTTTATCGTCTTTGAGCTATCTTGCGATCCTTAAGTCTTTTGAGCCAATCATGTCATACTTATGCATTATTCTTGAAAGCTTTAAATTCAGAGTTAGCGGAAGTCTTTGTCTTTAAATCTTGAGCTTTCTAGTATATGTCTTTACGTAGATGAGCATTTGAATGGAATTAGGTTGCCCGTTACCGCCAAAACCGTATTGACCTGCAAGTATTATGTTAGTGATAAACGAGAAAATTGAAATTTGAAAATCAATCGACGAGTCACTTCGTTAAGAGTTTTGTAACACATCGAGAGTGTCATGTTTTTAATCAAAATTTCATCACCGTCAATTCATTTCTTTGACCAAATCGAAATCCAGTTGTCACAAGTTTGATTCATAAAGTAATCTCGTCAATCACCTACCGCAGGGCTGTATTATGATTTACACTGGAAGGATTTCCATTCGTCATTGTGAATACTAAAGAGTATCACTCTGAATGTCTGCAAATATCAAACAATGATATTGCGAAGGACTCTTGATACAGCTTGTGAACCTGATGATGAATCAACAAGTGATTGAAATGGAATGGTGTCCAATTCGAGCACTATTGATTGATCTCTTGGTCTCTAGACCGATTTAGTGCATTATTGGTTTTAGTACTCGTAGGCTGGAGAATATTTTGCCACCTTTTCATTACAAACAATCTCGGAGTGAGATGTCAATAGATAAAGAGTGTATCTCCGTGACAAGTGAGCCAATTTCTTGTGAGAGGAAACCCGAATGGCCTGGGAAGGGATGTGCATTGGCACACTGGGTCCCCATGATGTCGTTTTCATACAGCAATCATCTTGTGATTCTGATAGCATATTTTAATGACCCGGATTTGTTTTCTGCCTTAAGTTGTGTGGAGGGCTTCTTTCTTTAGACCCTTTATCCATACATTTCTTTTTAATTCTTCAACACCTTCAATGCTTACCAAGACGTCATTACTAACACCTTGTTGTGATTGTTCCAGTGTTAACTCAATCTTAGTCAGCATTTTTCCCATATACATTCATCTCCAATCATACCTAAGGACTGCTATTTCTAACTTTGGATTATCCTTGGGTAGATCCTCCGGTTCTGGTTGGATCATAGGATTGATTCCTAACCTAACCACCTTATGACTTCAGAATCGTCGTGAAATTAAGATGTTGTTGGGTATAAGATCGAACCATAAAACCTTTTCTTACTGTTCAGCACTTTGAGTCATTTAGATCATATTTTAAATACATTTTCTCCCCTTATTTTAAATAATAAACACTTAGTTTTTGAAATACCTTGTGATTAAAATATGTCTTGAAAATTCTGTGGGAGAAAATATTATCAGCATGAATGGTTTGGAACATTTTGATAATGTTTTGAATACATAAGAATGGTCGTTGTTGAATGTTATCCAAAGAACAATAAAACTTTGTTTTTTCGAAAAACTCCCCCCTCAAGAATATGGTGACCAATTGAAAAATTGTTGTCTTATGGAAAACATTGTGATGGAAAGAGTGTTTAAACACACAATTTTGAAAGAGTTATGAATTGTCATCGAGAAATTCTTGAAAAAATTATGTTCAACTTTTTGAAAAACCAGTAAGATGTTATAGAGGCTTCTCTTCTAACGTTAAGGGTACTCGCACTGAAACGCAACACTATCCTTTTTCTGAGAGCTAAAAACATTGAATGTTCTTGAAGAACGCTCAAGACCGAGAACGTTAATTTCTCGTTGTGAGGATAAGTTATAAACTTCCTTTTTATATGAAGTCCGGTTTATGTAATAGATATATGCACATAAGCCATCTAGAAAAAATTAGAAAGACATGTTTTGGGAAACTATTTGCAACTCTCGCTCGAACTACATTTACACACCCGGTGTCAATGTTTAAACGACATTTCAAGCACGTAAAAGTTCTCGATTCAAGAGACATGTCCAAGAATCTTTTTGGAATTTTTCTGAATTTCTGATTTTTCTGATTTTGTATTTTCTTTTTGAAGTTTTATATTTTTGTATTTTGCTTTTCTCAAAAATATGTACATGGTGATGTTTGATGATGATATCAAGCAGTCTCATTTGTCAGAACCTCCAGTTCAGCTGGAGTCAAACATCTCATACCAATCCTTCTGACAAGATACTTAAACCGATCCTCAGGAAGGGCTTTCGTAAACATGTCAGCTAATTGGTATTCAGTTCTGACAAAATATAATTCAATTATACCATTTTCAACCTGTTCCTTTATGAAATGATACCGAGTATGGATGTGCTTTGTTCGCGAATGTTGTACGGGGTTGCATGAGATTGCTATGGCTGACTGAGAGTCGCAATACAACGGTATTTTGTTGTAGTTGAAGCCATAATCTTGAAGCTGTGTCCTCATCCACATTACTTGAGCACAACTTGCAGATAACGCCACATACTCTGCCTCTGCTGAAGACACAGTGCAGTTTTGTTTCTTTGACATCCAGCTTACAAGTTTATCACCAAGGAACTGTATCCCTCCAGAAGTGCTTTTCCGAGTATCAAGGCATCCGGCATGATCAGCGTCTGAAAATGCTGTTAGTTCAAAGCCAGAATCCTTTGGATACCAGAGTCCCATGTTAATGGTACCCTTTAGGTATTTAAAGATTCTTTTAACCTCCTTGAGGTGCTTTTGAGTTGGTCGTGCTTGATAACGTGCACAATAGCATACTGCTTGCACTAAGTCTGGTCTACTAGATGTCAAGTACATGAGTGACCCGATTTTACTACGATAATCAGATTGGTCTACGGGTTCTCCACTCAAATCTACATCTAGTTTGGGTTTAGTAGCCAATGGTGTACCAATGGAGTGACAATTGTCCATATTATGCTTTTTCAGAATTTCTAAAGCGTACTTGGCCTGATTGATAAAAATACCCTTTGGGGACTGGTGGATCTGAAGTCCTAAAAAGAATTTCATCTCCCCCATTAAAGACATTTCAAATCTACTGTGCATTAATTTTTCAAATCGTTTTGAATATTTAGGATTTGTCGATCCAAAAATTATGTCATCAACGTAAATCTGCACACTGCACAATAGAATATCCTCCCCGTATTTTTATCTTGAAAAAATTGGGATCAATTGTACCTTTAGTAAAGCTTTGGACATAGGACTGTTGATAGTTCATCATACCAGGCTCTAGAAGCTTGCTTTAATCCATACAAAGCTTATTCCTGAGAAGGTATCTTATTTGATATCTGGGATCAACAACCCCTTCTGCTGAGCAACCATAAACCTCCTCCTACAGTGACCATAAGAAATGCCGTTTTCACGGTCCATCTGATAGACTGGACAAAGACTTGTGTGCTGCGTGGGAAAAGAAAATCGAACTGCTTCCAAGCGAGCAACTGGAGCAGATGATTTCTTCAAAATCAATACCCTCTTCCCTGAGCATAACCTTTAGCAACAATATCCCGGCTTGTTTCGAATTACAGTCTGATCTCATCCTTTTTGTTCTTCCATAACCACTTTTTTTTTTAAGCTTTACAATCATCTGCAAAAGGTTCTTTGGTGTTCACTAGGTTCCATACATTTAGTCTATCGAACGATGAAGTTCATCTGCATTGCTTCGATCCATGCAAACAGCCATTGCCTCCTAATGTTCGTCGTTTCAACAATACTCACCGTGAGCACGAACATACACATTTCAGGATCTGTGGCTAAGCTGTCCGTCTTGTTAGAAAATGCAATCGTGGATTTCCACGAACTTGTTCTAATGGATGATTCTCTGGTCCTACGTAATCATGACTTTGTGGTTGAATGAATGCACATCGGTATTATCAATGTTTACGTGAGGAAGACTCATCGCAATATCTTGTACCCTTTACAAAAAGGATTGAGAAATTCAGCTTCTTGAAACGTGCATCTCGGTGCTTGAACATTGTTGTTTTCCTCACTAGATCGTGTGGTTGGATGTAATATTCTTCAAAGTAAGGACTGAAGAGAAATTTCTAACCCTTTATGTGACAATCTGCTTTTCTGCTAAAGGAACAACATTTTGTCTTGGGGGCACTGGGTCAGAGTTGTTCATAATCTACGCCTTTTTGTCCTTTAGGATCGAGGCCTGAAGAGACATTTTCAACAGACATCTCTTGTCGTTGTGGTGCGAAGGGTCCTGACTGTTGTGATCAAACATCATTTATGAAGAACGAGGCCTGAACCTTGATGTTGTTCAAACAAGACATTAGACATTGATGGACCGAGGCTTGAACCTGTTGTGTTCAAGACATCATTGAACATTGAGTACGGGGCCTGAAGTGTATTTTTCAGCAGATCATTGCCATGAAGACCGAGGCTTGATCTGCTGCGATCAAACGTCTTTTGAAGATTTCATCTTTTGTGAAACCATTCTGGCACTGGTTTCTTAGATATCAAAAATTTCAGCAACCACACTCTGAGATTTTCCTGCTTTTCATTGTATAGTGCATCTGCAGTTATGTCAATTCTTTGTTGCTTTTGACCATTGAATGACGTACCTGCACTTAAACCCAGAGTTTGTTTGCATGCATGAATATGATAGATATCTACATTTGAACCATGTGTGGGTTCACTTTCAACCTTGCTCGTGCAAGAGTTGAATAACCTTCCTGTGGGAACCCACCTAAGACAAACAGTCTTGAGAATTCTACCCGTTGGTTGCCACCTAAGACAAGATTTAGGAGACCTTGTTTTCGTAGGGACAGTGGTAGTCTTTCTGTGTGAAACCCTATGTCCTTTGGGGATCAGTCTTTCTGGTTTCTTAGATTCACTTGTTTTTTCAACGGGCACATATCTCCTTTTTGTGTTATGGGATTTTGCGTCCTTAATCTGTGCAGAAGCACGAGGATTTAACTTTGAGAGGTATTCTAAGACGCATGTATCATGATTTGCACTATAAAGGCACTTTTTGCATGTAGGACATTGCAAGTCCTGGAACTTCAAGAAAGGCTTCTGTTTCCTATGTTCTCCTAAGTGAACATCTTTGTTTGAAACCCGACTACTCATTGATGCTTGCCAATTCCTAGGTTTTGGTTTGCAACCAGTAGCAGTGTTGGGTAATCTAGCAGTGTTGGGTAATCTAGCAGGATCAATCATACTAGGTTTTCCATTCACTTCTTTATCTTTCTGAAGTTGTGCACTTTTCTTAGCTTTCTCTAGGTAGTAGTTATGAACCATGTCATTTGAGCCTACTTTTTCCCTTGGTGACTGATGTGTAATGCTTTGGGCAATTCCTAGAGGGGCCAGGTGCAATCACATTGGTGTTTCGAACTGCTTGTTTTCTAATCTGAGGCAAATTCTGTTGAGTGACTTGTTTAAACAAACCATTCGACACATTAGTTTTATTAACCGACTGTTTCGTTTGAAAACTTCTCATTTCAGGAGAATTTGAAAAAGGAGTCGGTTTTCCTAAAACTGATGGTTTTGGAATTCGTTGAGCATTTGGTTGTCGAACAACAGATGGTTTATTAAACTGAGTTTCCACAGACTTTCCCTTGCAGTTCCCGATGAGTTTCTTTAACTCACTTATTGCTATGTTCTTGTCTTGCATTTGAGCTTTCAAATCTTGTATTTCATGATATTGTTCACGTTCTTTTCGAAATACATTTGAAGCATTTTCTTTGCAAACTGGGTTGTTTTTCATCTGTTCTTTTTTTACTATGTTTTGTAAAGAAAGTTCAAGAGTGATAGATTGTTTATCAAGTTTAGCAAAACTCTTTATCAAATTATTATGAACTTCCTTTGTTATCGATTTAGTTCGTTTCGAAAGCTTTAGTGCAAGACATTCACATTCTTTGACTTTATTAAGATACAAGCATTGTAATTCAGAATTAGCCTTTAAATCAGACAGAGAATGCAAATATGAACATATAACATCTTTAGACACACACTCTTCAAGAAGTAGATCATACATATTTGAAAAATCAGCCTTCTCAGATTCAAGTTCGTCAATCTCTTTTTCAACGGATTTAAGTACTCAAATCTTCATGCATTCGTTTTAGTTCATGTTCAAAACGAAAGCTATCATTTTGTGATTTTATGGAAAGAGGCATTAGAAAGGTTTTTATCAAAAGTTCCATATCATGAGCAGTTGGCACGCGGAAGTAATCACTAGTATGTTTAAACCAAGTTTGATCAACAATTTCCCTAAATTGATTGATGTTAAATGTCATTTCGTTAAAAACTTGTCTACTTTTACTAATGGATTTTGAAACGGGTAGAAGGCAACGTTTTTAGCAATGGTTGGTTTGTTCTAACAACGGTGTTCCCACATTGTATATTAACTTCTTTTGCGCGTTCCAAATGATAAAAGATACTCCAGTGTGGTCTTTAAAATTTCATAAAGGACTTTTTTGTCTTGTGTAATAATCATATGGTTTCAGTGTGTCTTTTATCTAATTTTGATCTACTCTCGTTTTCCAAGAGTCAACTGTCTATTCCCTATCAGGGGCAAATCTGTTTGCAGGATCAGAAGTATCATATGGGATCTCATACAAACAGGGCATTCTTTAGATTGAGCTTTCTTGAGGTACCTTGGATTAGCAAAGGTTGGTCTACCATTATATGTCGCGCATTTTGGTGCTAACATATGAATGGTCTGAATTGACTGAGTACGAGTATTATAACTATTAGTTCAAAAAACTTTAACTATTTGGTCATTTCCAATCATCTTTGTCATATCTGTATCTTCCTTAACCTTTAAATCCGAAATGACCTTTGTGTTCTCTTTGAGATAACTTCCATGTTGTGACCTTGTTTTAAAAGACTCTTTTGACTAAATCATCATGTGTTTCTGTTTAAGAACCGAAATTTCTTAGGCTTTAGTTTTCAAACCTTCTTTATTTTCATTGTCTTTTAAAGCTAATCAGTCCTACGTGTTGCATTTAACTTTGTTTGATAGAATCTTCATAATTCAATAGTCCGGTCATTAAAAGGATTTGTTAGACTTCTCAAACTCATATGTTTGTTCTGAAGTGCAATAGTAACTATCCGGCAACTATTAGGCATCCCCCAAAAGCACTATTAGTTTTCATCAAGGTTAGTTTTGAAACTTTTCCAAAATCTTGAGTACTAATGAGTGTTTGCTTTCTTTTATTGATTTAAAATCGTTTTATTTCCTCCGTATCAAGAGTTATAATTAGCAATTTTAATTTAGCTAAGCCGCATGCTACGGCTCTTCACACATTCTGCAGCATTCTGATCAACCTGATTATCATTAGTAATATATTTGTGAATATGGAGTGACATTGCTATTCATCCTTCTCCAAAAATATGTTGTCGTTAATGGATTCAGGTGTCAGAAAGTAGTCTTTCATTTTGCAAGTTCATTACTTTCATCATGATTTTTGTAACCTGTTCCAATGGCCGTATCTTTAGAACTTGATTACTGCAGGTAGACTTCCGGAATCTTTGCCTTGAAAACGTTTAATGTGGCTTCCAAATTCTTCTTTTTCAATTCTTCATCCTGATACAATCCTTATGCTTGTTTCATCTCATGAAATTGTAACGATTGATTGAACCTTTGAAGCATCCAATGCATTACTCGTATCAGTCTTTTCCTCTGTTGTCTGGATTTGTCTTTCATTCACCCTGCTTTCATACTCCATTTTATGTTGTGCTCTTTCACCAATCGACTTCTTAACAGATTCCATGTGTTGGATCAGTGTGTCACGGAATTCTGGAATAGCGAGTCGAGTGTATTGTAGGAATTTGTTGCGTGTCATGTCAACATATTCATCATCCAAATAAAACCGTGACTTGATGAACATCTGAAACTGTGTCTGGAGTACATTAAAAGCAGACATGGATCCAATCTCTTGAAATTCTTCGTTGTCAAGTTGCTTTTGTAGTTGATCCATGTACAGGAACATTGTGCCCGTGAAAGTCTCTAGATCTTGACCAAAGAGTGTTGCAAATGCGCGTTTGAATCCCTCCTCGGTTCGACTTCCTTTTAAGTCGTTGTTTGAAAGACACTTGAGGTGTGAATGAAGTTGTTGAAAAGATACCATGCAACCTTCTTTTGATTTGTCTTGAATTAGTTGCATTTGTTGTTTTTCCGAATCTGAACACGAAGATAAGGTATCTTTCTTTTCCATTTTATCGTGTATTGTGAAGTGTAAAAGATTTGTTGGATCTTAAGTGGATATGATGTGATTGAAGATGTGGTTGTGTAAGCAATTCACGTTCACGGGATTTTACACGTCTATGATTAAAACCGATAAATGAATTAACGGGATTTTACAAAATCAATAGAAAACCGTGAGTGATTTGATTCGGAATCAGCGGCCAATGATTTAATTTTCTAAAAACAGATAATTTTCTGGCTAGGGTTAAAGCTGATTGTTGAAATAGGCTCACCAAACTGAAACGGGCCTAAAAATACAGATGGGCCGTGAGCTAGAACAAAAACAAGTCTAACACAAATTCCAAAAAACTAAAAAATGTCAATAAATCATAGTAAACGAGCTTTTTGGGCCTTAAGAAATCCTTAACCAGCTAAAGGGTGGTTATAGCGTGATCCGTCTCGTTTTTCTCTTCGATTTGAGAGGTCACGGGCCTAAAACGGAGTTACGGATCAAAAGTTATGGCTGTTTTACTGAAACCCTTTTCTTCACACAATTTGAAAATCTTTGAGCTTTGCACTGCAGTTTCTATATCTCTGGTTCCTTTAAAACTGAACCCGAAGATGAAGTAACCTTTGTTCCCATTTTATCGTGAATTATGAAGTGTGAAAATTGTTGGATCTTAAGTGGATGAGTTGTGATTGAGGTTGTGGTTGTGTAAGCAATTCACGTTCACGGGATTTTACACGTCTATGATTAAAACCGATAAAAGAATTAACGGGATTTTACAAAATCAATAGAAAACCGTGAATGATTTGATTCGGAATTAGCGGCTAAAGATGATAATTGTAATACAATAATCAAATAATTGTCTGACTAGGGTTACAAGCAGATTGTTTCAATAGCTCACCAATCTGAATCGGGCAAAAAAAATACAGATGATCCGTGAGCTAGAACAAAACAAGTCTAACACAAATTCCAAAAAAATGAAAAATGTCAATAACTCATAGTAAACAGGTGTCTGGCCTCAAAAAAATCAGGAACTACTAAAGTGGAATAATCATTGTAATCCGTCTCGTTTTTCTCTTCGATTTTGAGAGGTCAGGGCCAAAAACTGACTTAACGGGATCAAAAGTTATGGAGTTGTTTTACTGAAACCCTTTTCTTCACACAAGATTTCTAGACAAAACGCAGTGATATTTGTCAAAACGCAACTATCTTTGATCAAAACGCAGTCACTTTTCTTAGTCAAGACGCAATCACTTTTCTTGATCAAAACGCAATGAAACTTGGTCAAAACGCAATTGGTCAAAACGCAACGAGTCTTGGTCAAAACGCAACGATTGTTGGTCAAAACGCAACGAATCTTGGTCAAAACGCAACGAATCTTGGTCAAAACGCAATCAATAAATTAATTGGGCAGAGTGACGTCTAGTCAAAACGCAATGATGGTCTTCAAAACGCAACCTGTGATCAAAACGCAATGAACCAAAACGCAACCAATGATCAAAACGCAACCAATGATCAAAACGCAACCAATGATCAAAACGCAATGAATGATCAAAACGCAATGAACCAAAACGCAACCAAGATCAAAACGCAACCATTGATCAAAACGCAACCAAGAAAAAATCAAAACGCAAGAAGAAGAAAATCAAAACGCAACAAGAACTTTGCCAGAGAGTCAAAACGCAACGACGAAATTTATGACTTTTTCCACCA
This sequence comes from Tanacetum coccineum, assembly GCA_026074375.1. NCBI lineage: Eukaryota > Viridiplantae > Streptophyta > Magnoliopsida > Asterales > Asteraceae > Tanacetum > Tanacetum coccineum. The sequence continues at coordinate 28,329 of BQNB010029276.1, read as the reverse complement.
AAAATCGCCTAAAAATCACCCTTTTTGACCTTTTAACTTGATTTCTCTTGCACAATTAGCTACCTTATGCCTAGATCTTGCTTAATAACATAAACATTCACACATCTAAGCACAAAAATCCGGGTTTGATTTTTTTCTTTTGACTTCTTTTTGACCCACGAATTTGATCTTGTTGAACCACACGAATCAACCACGAATCCACACGTAGCTCTGATGCCAATTGTAGGATCCCGTTAACACTTCACTTCATACAATCGATCACGAAATTAGAACTAGAAAGGAGAAAGAAAGAGTTGTTCTAGAGAGAGAGTTTAGAGAGAGAGATGAGAGAAAAGAGAAAAGATATTTCTTAGATATTTTGAACAACTAACTTTTCCAAGTGGAAAAGTTCCTTATATACCCCGACACTTAAAAGTGACGCGCGGGATATTTAACTAGGACCCGGGCTCGGGTTTTGCTTGAGATTAAACCCAAAACATATACAATATTAGATTATCTATCGAGCCCGATTCCCGATATTATCCTATTACAACATTAACTAATTAAAGACCGAAGCTCCATCGTAGAGTGACCGAACTTCCTTGTTCGACTCAATAAATTGAGGCTAACAGAGAAACTGGGCTCTGCCCAGTTTTGGGCACTTCATGAACCGACGACTGAAAGATCCGTCTTTTTTGTTCATGGATCCGTCCCACTCAACCGGCCAACAATTCAAATTCTATGATTTTTGGCTTTTAGCTTTCTCTTTTATCTAAGTTTTGTTACATGCTTAAGCCTTAGGATAAAACATAATCCTCTTATAATCCAAAGTCTTTCATGCAAAACACTACACCAATTTCACTTTATAACCACTAACCTCAAGCACTTGTTGCTTACACTAATCATTTCATCTTCGACCTCATACAACCACCACATGACTAGTTCATCAAATACCTCCTCCACTCACTTGAAAAGAAAAACCACTAGGATCCGTATACGATCTCCGAACTGTGTGAACCTTGAGTCCTCAAGCGAGGATAACTGTGATGAAGGAATCCATTCACCACCACCTAGAAAAAAATCACCATCACCTCCACATGAACAATCAAAATCAACATCAAGCAAAAGTATCTCACAAACCTCATCACCATCACCAATAAATGTTGGTCCTATACTTTTAGCTCCCATTTCAATGAAGCTATCACCATAAGAACACTCACCAATCAACTCGCTACCACAACATACCCATGTTGCAAACATGGAAGAACTACAACCTCAACATACCCATGTTGCAAACATGGATGAACAACCACACCGCTTCGCACATCCATCATCACCTCAACACCTACCACTACCATTGTTTCTTAACGTTAACAACAATAAAAACCATCAATAAAACTTCCCTCACTTTTCATAAAACAACTTGAGAAATCAAAACAACCTCCCTCATGAGGTCTTCGAGGAAAATCAAATGCTCATTCACCACAACCTATGTCAATGTTGTAGCAACACTCAAGAGGAAGTCCTACTCCTACGGGAACATATAAACCTCATGTTTTCCTACATACAACACCACCTTAGATCTTCATCCACCACACCTTTCTTTCCACCCAACTAAACATTGGGTCTTCATCCAAAACCACCTTAGTCATCATTTCCGGATCATATTAGGAAGTTTTATCTTAAGATTTTCTAGTTTTTTTATTTTTAGCACTTGAAATTTATATTTCTTATTTTATGTCTTTTCTCTTATAATGGAATTGACATTATGTGTTGTGATGATCATGTATGTTATTTTTTCTCGAGTCGTGGATACTCATCTTTTTTATTGTCGTCTACTAACTTTGTTTTGTAGCACGCCTCCATAGCTTGATTTTTTGGTGCCACAAACAAGGAGGATCATACACCAAGGGGGAGCATTTGCAAACGTCTAACTCATTACATTTGCAATCGTTAACTTATTTAAATTGCATTCGCCAAACGTCTTGTAAGCACGCATCTACAAACATGTCCACAAACTTTTTGCTTCGACAAAAGGGGGAGAATTATACTAAAACTCACAACCAACAACTTCTTTAGAATACTTTATAAGATATGAGTTTATATTTTGTCGTTATTAAAAAAGACGAGATTGTTAATACAAATATTATAGTAAAACTGATATTTCTATTTTACGATCTTTATGTTTTGATAATAACAAATATAACTTCATACTATGTAAAAGTTTACGTAAACAAGTTATTAGTCGTTGGTTTCCGTATCGATGTCAAATCACTTAAGGTATATGAATATGCTATTATAATATAACACCCTCAAATTTGCAACGCAGCAGAATACAACATTGGGGTGCTACTTCATAATATAAGTTCACGAGTCACGGTAAACTACATTCAATTTTTTTTATTTTTTTATTAAAAAGATCAGAGTTACAAGGTCCCAATAATTTTATAAAAACTCATTTCAAAATAATCCACAACATGTTTAAGTTTCTTTAAAAGAAAACATTTTATCATATGTGCAAAGTTCACCAAGTCCACGTCCTTCGATATCCGCATTCCATCCCATCCAAGCTAGCAAGCATATACCTGAGATAAACATGCTAAAAGTCAACGAAAACGTTGAGTGAATTCATAGAGTTTATAAACAATCATTTTGAACACAAGCATAGCAAAACATTTAGTTCATAGAACAATCACAACGATGCTAGAGCCACGAACCGAACCTTAACCATGTGCCCAACCTGGAGTGCTAACACTCCCAATACTAAATACAATATGTCTCCGTATGCCCTCATCAGGTACACACGCCAGAAAGGTCGTTAGGCCAAAATAGATCTATTATTATTGCATTAGCATTTACCGGTTATCGGTAATTAACGTTCCATGAAGGAAGGGCCACAACAATACACTCGTAGCAACGTTCACATAATAAAATCACCTGTGTTCGATTTTCTAAAACAAGCATGTATCTCCCTCGCGGGTTTTTAAAACATAAAAAGAATTAAATGCGAGGCTATGAACTCACCTTGCTCGTAGGCAATAATCGAATAATCTAATAACCACGTGGCGTCAATGAACATCTTGTCGCGATCGCGAATTTGCAATAAATCCTAACGGTAATGCTCCATTCATTTAAGGAGGTATAAGTTTTGGAGTTTTTCCGATGGATAAAAGACTTACTAATAAAAGACTCAGTTTCAAATTATAAAATTTTGGTCGTTGGCCAAATAAAATAAACGAAATGATAAAACAAGTATGCAATATATATATTCCGTATGAAAACGGACGCGTATAATTCATGTCGGGAATTATATAACCAAAGGCAACCATTCGAAAGTGCATTATTTAAGGTATATAATTATTTGTAAGTGTTATGTATAATAAATGTGAGATATTTATTAAAATAGTATTATCCGACACGTGTTTGGAAAATTATTAAATGACTCATTACAGATTTCTTTAATAAACGTATATGTACGTTTTAAGGTTATAATTTTAAGATAAGTAATGTCTTTAAAACTTTTACAAAAGTTTTAATTAATCTTTTAGTCGTGAATTATAAAGTTAATAATCTATTTTCTTAACGGGTTTTTATGTAGTTATAAATATAATATCTTACGATTATTACTTAGTCATTTTTATCGGGTTTATATTATAATGTAAGTTTTAAGTGAAAACGCCAAGTATATAATTTTTTTAAAATTTCGGCATGACCTTGCCGTTTATACAACGTTTCCATGTATATAAAAAAATACACTATTTTCCCACTTTTATCAATCAATGCAACAATATTATTCTTGTATCAAAATTTATAACTATCCAAGTTTACAAAAATAACATTTATAAGTAAAACCAAACGCCCCTAACGGCGGATTACATACAAATCCAAACGCCCTTTTTAACCACGATTTCACATCGGAAAAATCAATAAATGACCGAAAATAAATTATACGAAATAAAATTAACAAAAAGGGGAATCACCACCACAAGCCCGACACCACCATGGTGCGGCTGTGGTGGCTGTGGTGGCCACAGCCGGCTCGGCCGCCGCCACAGCGGTGGCGTCAAGCGGCTGAGCGCAGCGAGGCACCCCGAGGGGTTGCGCCGCCACAGCCCGACACCACATGGTGCGGCTGTGGTGGCTGTACCGTCGTCCGACCGCCACCACGATGGTGGTTTGGCGGCGGACAGCCCCTAGTGGACAAAAAAAAACAAGGGACAAAACAAAAAAACAAGGGACAAATCAACTAACTAAATTAAATATCATTGTTACACACGATGTAACCACCATGCACGGAAAAATATAGGCATAGATCAGAGATTTTTGGGAGGCTTAAGGGGTGTTCGGCCGGCTTGGAGGTCGCAAACCAGACCACCTATACTGCGCCCAGAATACCGGCGGAGACAACGAATAAAGCCGCCACGAACACGCATTTCGCTGCGTGGTGCATGCGGTCTTGAGCTTGTGGTGAAGAGGAGAAGATATGGAGGTGGCGGTGCAGGTGGTAGTAATGTACCGTGGTGGATTATCTATGGTTTGGAGGTGAGGCGGCCTGCTGCTGGCGGTGGTATGGCAGCAGCAGGAAGATGGTGGTGTAGTCGCGAAACCCGAATGAGGCCAAGAAAGTAGCGGCTATCGCCTTGGGGGGGTGGGGGGGGGGGAGGGAGGGGGGAAGGGGGGGGTGGGGGGGGGGGGGGGGGATTTCGCCGGAAAACAATCCCCGCAAAGATGGTAGGTTCTCCGGAAAAAATCCTCCAGAAAAATTTTCGGCGGCGAGACGACAGGCGAGTGGCCTTCTGCCGAAAATTGGAGAGAGAGAGAGGGATAGGGATGAGTATGTGTGTTTTTGTTTAGTAAAAAAAGATGAAAAATGGTATAATTTTGTTTAAGATATTAAAGTTTTAAAAGAAAATAGAAATGGTAAAATAGTATTTGAGGGTATAAAAATGAAAATATACTAGAGGGACTTCGAAGTGGCAAAACTTAGGGTAATTTGTTTATAAATAACAGTTCGGTCTAGTTTAGGCAGCGAGATTAACGAATGAATATAAAAGACGAAACATGCGCGCGCCAATCGTTTTTTTAAAATAATTTTATCCTATAAAAATGAGTAATATACCCGACCTATAATTTCAAAAACTATTTTTGTAACGTTTAAATTAAATTGTTTATTATTTATTGAGTAACTAGTTTTCAACTTTGTCCCAAAAATAAATTCTAAAATTAAATGTACGCGTTATTCAACCACCGTTTTTGAATAAAAATGTAGATAAGTTATTGAAATATTATTAAATAAATTACATAAATTAAATAGCAATCAATTAGTTTCGAGGGCGTACCGCTTATTCTCGACTTTCAAGTCAGATAATTTGAAAAATCAAAAATTTATGATGAAAATTATGTAATAATAATTATGATTTATTATTAAAATAAGTTCCGAAAAATTATCAGTTATGTGATAATTGTTTTCACTTGAAAATAAAAGTCAAAAGTCGAGTCAACCCGAAAAGTCAAAGGGAAAAATAGTCATTTAGGGTTCCGAAAATTGACGGTTGTCAAATATAAGACTTGCATAATGATCAAAGAAAATATTTTGTCATGCATACTAGATTAATTATTTGCATAAATCCATGTAAGCTTGCTTACATCTCTCTTAAACAAATGATTTCAAGTAATCATTTACTTAATAATTAACTTGTTAGATTAGTGAATAAGACAAAATAGCATTAACTATAAATGGAAACAATATTTCCATACCTTTCCAAATATAACAAATATTTCCATTTTAATGTAAAGACATTTCGCTAAAAAGACGTGCTATGATTGACAAAATTTTGGACGATGAAGGCTGAAAAGATTACGATGCTAAGGATAAGTTGTGGAGACGTGTTAGATATACAAGATAATATCAGTCACAAAGTCCGTTTAGTTGATGCTACCCAATGAGCCAAAAACTATATTTTTATGTCATATTTTATGTCGAGTTTTTTGGAGGATATTTATTTTTATGTTGTATTCTATTTTTAGTTGGCGGAGGAAATGATGTTAAAGGTGCGTTAATCAAATGCACCATCAACATCATCTCCGTCCTTCATTTCATTTGGTTTATTTATAAATATTCTTAAAAAAACCGTGACTATATACGCTATTGAAATGTCTTTTTTTATATGTATTGTAATTTTATTTTTATTTAAATAAAATGCGTTTGTTATAAATTAAAAGGAAAAAAGGAAAAAAGAGGGATCAACGACGTGTTAATGTTTTCTGCGAAAATTACCTGTAGAGCCCTTTTCGAGTGTGATTGTCCTGCAAAGGACCACATTTCAAGACTTTTCCAATATAGCCCTGAATGTCGCTCAACTTTTTGAGCGATTAACTTGAGTAACACATGTCAAGTTAATACAACCAAACGAAAACCATAATAAAACGCGAAAATTACCTACAGAGCCCTTTTCGAGTGTGAGTGTCATGCAGAGGACCACATTTCAAGAATTTTCAAATATAACCCTGAGTGTTGCTCATTTTTGAGAGATTAACTCGAGTAACACGTGTCAAGATAATACAACCAAACGAAAACCATAATAAAACGCGAAAATTACCTGTAGAGCCCTTTTCGAATGTGATTGTCCTGCAGAGGATCACATTTCAAGACTTTTCCAATATAGCCCTGAATGTCGCTCAACTTTTTGAGTGGTTAACTCGAGTAACACGTGTCAAGATAATACAACCAAACGAAAACCAAACACGAAAATTACTTGTAGAGCCCTTTTCGAGTGTGATTGTCCTGCAGAGGACCACATTTCAAAACTTTTCCAATATAGCCCTGAATGTCGCTCAACTTTTTGAGCGATTAACTCGAGTGACACGTGTCAAGATAATACAACCAAACAAAAAACCATAATAAAATAAATGAAAACCCTAATATGCCACAGAGGATGCTTGCTTAAATTTTTGAGCGACATACATTAATTACACGTGATATTTCATAGGGAAAATCAAAGTGAAATGACTACACAATATGTTTGAATGACAATACATGCAGGTTTTTGCTTTTCGTTGATTATAAGGGTGCATGCAGGTTTTGCTGTTTTATATTTAGAGTTTGAGTTTTAAAGTAGTGAAGCAGAAGAAGAAAAAATAGTTCGTTTGTTGAAGAAGATTTAATAGTTTGAGTTTTAAAGTGATAAAAGAGTGGCGGTGTTACTGTTGTGGTTAGGTTTTGTTGGCGTTGCTGCGGCGGTTGTGTGGTGGTGGTGCTGCGGTCATGGTGTTGTGGTGGTGTTGTTGTGGCGGTTGTCTGGTTGTGGTTGACGGTTGTTGGTGGTGACGGTTGTTTTTAATTGTTTTCTTATCTATTGATATGGAGAATTACCAAGTATAATTTTTTTGTATTTCATAATCATTATAATTTATTTGTTATGTATATGTGTAGTAATATATACTATTATGTTTTTGTTAATTTAGGACGCTCCTGTGACTTTGACATGTAAAAGTAAGTTAACGTTGATTAAAGACATTAGAAAAAGAATTAGAAACACCCCTAGGGAACAATTATTTAGGGGCACGTGTTTTGGTTGGTTGTTAGATATAGATCAATCTCATGAGAATTGTATACTAGTACATTTTATGAGTTGTCACCAAGTGGAGTCTGTAGATAGAGACACAGATGTTGTTCCTTTTACTTACAATTTAAATGGTTTTGACATACAATTTGGGAGGGAGGAATTTTGCCTCATAACGGGGTTAAGGTTTGGGGTAGAATATAGTTCGTGCTATTTAGTTGGTCGTATTCCTTTTAGGAGACGAGTGTTTGAATCAGATGTGGATGGTAACCATATAACTTGTCGAATGTTGCTACAAAAGATTGAGAGCGAAGAGTTTGATACCCTGAACGACGACGATGCTGTTGGTGTTTGTTTGTTAGCCCTTTTGCAGATGGTTTTATTAGGTCGTGAGCCTAGGCATAATGTCCCGGATTGGTATTTAAGGTTAGTAGTTAATATAAAAGCGTGGGACATGTATCCTTGGGGTTCGTACGTATGACCGATGTTGTGGAGGCAGTTAAGGAATGCAAAAGTTAAATGGTGGGATGTTCTTTATGCGACTCAGAATGAACCTGATAGTCATCTTCCTAAGTATTCGTTGACGGGCTTTACATGGGCCTTTAAGGTATGTCATTTATTAATTTCTAATCTATATGTATATGTATAATGGTAACAAATTTAAACAAGTAGTTTTTTTAGACGTGGATATTGGAGACATATCAAGTAGGGGCGCTTAAATTTTTTAGACGTGAGAAGCTTTAACCTAGAGCAGTTGCTTGGCGTTCCTTTAAAAAGTTTTATCGGGTATGCAAGGCGATTTTGATACGCCTATCTGATTCCGGATAAGCAGAGTATGCAGACCATAGATGTTAAGTGGCTGGTCAAGAGGCAGCGAACGGACCCTCGTTTCCTCCTCACCACGGCTTATCTTCTGGAGGAGATAACGAGTCATCTCACCCAATAAATTGTTAAACAATTGGAGCTCCTTTTCTTGTTCGGTTCGTAGTCGCCTAATGATAGCATCTCGCACCTCGATTGGTTCGTTAGCCATAGTGTTTGTGTGAAAATGAATGATATTTGAGGGAGTTCGATAAAATATTGTAAGAGAAAGTGAATGATGGTAAGGATATTTATATGGGAAAAGTAGCCATTGGAGTAAGAATTGAACATTACAATACGAAATTTAAAGTTACCATATGAAATTTAAAGTTAACATAAGAAATTTAAAGTTACAATACGAAATCTAAAAGACAATCGTCCTAATTGTATTTTTCCCATAGCCAAACAAATTTAGTATTCATTTGTTTTTCTATTTTTGTCGCCTTTCTAAACATAGCAAGATGCATCTCGTAATCTTTATCAGATTCTTGCTTAAAAAAAATGTCAATCAAACCACAGTTTTCTAGTGGAATTTCATTGCATTTCTCGTATGCTTTTCTCAAATCATCTTTAGTTGTGCTTTCATTTTCAAATTGCACGGCTAACTTCATAATCGCTTTTTGACGAACGATATCTTCGTCAATTAGCTTTTCAACCAAAGCTTTGATTTCATCGATGGTATGTGAAAGTGAACAAGTTATATCGGTTTTTTATTTGGGATTAAGTGTGAAAATTTAAATAAAATAGGGTGTTATTTATAGAGTAGGTGTTTAATTAATTTTTTTAATCATTAAAAGAATTACTAAAGTGGATAAGACTACTCAATGACAGTATCGTTTAAAATTTTACACAATATATGACATGACTTGACAATTCATCTGCTTTTTACTGAATTAGATAAGACTACTCAATGACAGTGTTGTTTATCGCTTAAAATTTTAAGCGATATATGACATGATTTGACAATTTATCTGCTTTTTACTGAAGTGGATAAGACTACTCAATGACAGTGTTGTTTATCGTTTAAAATTTTACACGATATATGACATGATTTGACAATTCATCTGCTTTTTCTGACATTGAATGAATAATGAATGAAAATATCGTGAAATCATACCTTATATAATGAAATAACTTGATGACTCTCAGATTCAAACAAATTTATCAACCAAACAAATTGTTAAGTGTTTTTTTTTCAATTTCTACCATGGCTACTAACCCAAATGATGTTAGATTAACTGTCCTTATGGCACTCGAAGAAGCACATGATGAAGAGTCTTGTTTGGAGGAACAAATGTTGAACTTGATGCATCGCTTCGCAGATAGATTTACGAGGCGTAGGCCAGAAATTAACATGCCGAAGTCATTACCAGATCACTCACTTATCGACTATGGTCGCTACGCCCTTGAGAGAATTACATGGGCGAACATGAGAAATGCTGCATCCTTGAAAATGGCTAGGGACGAGTTGATGAGAAGCATGGAAGAAAAGCAAGAATTTATCAATAACTACAAGGAAATGTAAAAGCTTTATTGCTTAACACCACCTTGCTAACCATGTTTGTTGTAGTTTTTTATGTTATCAAATTGTCTAACTAAGGTTGACCATGTACTCTTGTTACATGTGTTGTAACCTTGTTGTAATACTTTGAACGGATAATGTTAGTTTTATGTTTTCAATTACGAATTTGCAAATTACAGAAATAGAATTCATACAAATGTACAGAACATAACAACACATTTTTTTAGCAAATACACTCAAGTGACACACTTTAAAACATGATATCCTATTCATATTAACTCTATTTCTTATAAATTTTTGTTCATTGCGTAGCGCTCATCAAAGAGAACACAAATCACGAAAAAAACAAAATTATATACAACATATACATATACTAAAACTAGCCTCAAGGCCCGCCCAAGGGCGGCTAGCTTTAAGAATTATTATAAATATAAAAGTAGTAGAATGGTTAATTAAAATAAGGTTAGATTATATAATATTAAAACCAAACAATTTAGGTAAAATTATATAAAACATATACATATACTAAAATGTTTACAAACAATGCACGTAATCACTTTTTAATTTTTTTTACAAACTAAACCCTAACCCCAAAATAAAAACCCTAACCCCTAAACACTTAAATAATTCGGGCACAATTACCAATCCCACTTATATTATTATATAATGTTAGGATTAAAAATGTGGTGTCTATATGGAAATTACATTAGTTTCTATATAGTCTTAAACACAAAGACTAGAAATGTAATTAGCCCAAAGATGGCTTGTGTTTAGACTATAAATACCCCCTCTAATCTTCTTTAGAGGGGTGAACCTCACAATTGTAATTTCACTAATCATTCATTAATAAAATGTTTTCTCTCTCTAAAATGGATTTCATTTATTTTCATCATCCCTGACCTCCCGAGATCGTAAATCGAGAAACCTCACAAGTGGTATCAGAGCTGCAGGAGCGATTCGTGATGTTTTAATGCTTATTCGGTTCAGCTTATTCCGGTTTATTTGAGCTTATTTTGGTCAAATTCAGTCCAGCGGCATATTCGATCTTTTTCAGTTCATATTCTGATTAGTTTACAGCCTTTTTAGCAGTTTAGTGTACTTATTTCTGTTATATTTGATATGTTCGAGTTTGGATGCTTATGGTTTTATCGTAAGAACAAACTCGGTCAGATTCGATCATATGATGAGATTTAATTGTTGATTTGATAATTTTTGGTAGTCAAACTCAATAGTTAACTGGTCAAAGTTTGTTAGATATGGTCAAAGTTTGTTGCATCTGATCAAACTAGGCAGATCTGGTCAAACTCAGCAGATCTTGTCAAACTCGGAAATCAATTTCAGAAATCAATTTCAGAAATTAAATGGACTAAACTCGATACCGAAATTTTAATTTATCAATATTAGAGAAGAAAAGAAAGTGTGTACATATCTGTGTTTTAACTGCTACAACAAATACAACAACAACTCTGTACCAAATTTGTACCAATGACTCGATCAAATCAAATGTTACAATTTCAATTCCGAAAATGAAACCAAATATCGAAAATGAGTCAAACACTGAGTTCACTCGGTCCTTACCTACACAATCATACAGAGTGACTACACAGATTTACAACATCACCATTTCAACCACTTCATCACAAATCCAAACGATCCTAACTCCCTTCATTAACCGCAACTCATCTCTATCACACATCAAGACTCAAAATCACAAAGACAAAACAAAAAGTAAGATCTCAGTTATCTTTCATGTTAAACAAGATGTGACCTTTAACAAGATCAAACACGAACAAGAAACTTCATCATAGATCTGTGAGAAGTGCAAAAACTCTCTTCTTGATATTCGAACATAAAGTAAAGAAATTAACAAGTATGTTATCTTCTTTCTTTGATTTGGTTTCACAAGAACAAAAACATCTTTCAAGTGTCATACAAAACCTACCTGAGATCATCTAAATGACCTTGAAGCAAAGATATCTTGTGTTCTTCGTGGGATTGTGTTAAGAAAAAATGAAATGTGGTTTCGTGTGAAATTAAAGAAGCAAAGAAGATAGATGGTGTGAATTGGTATATATTCGTGTGGGATCTATTAACTGAAAAGATTTGTAGTGTGAAATGAAAAAAAGATGATAATGTGAAGAGAAATGGTAGATGAGATGATTATTTTTGTTTGGTGTTGATGTGAACTGGAGATGTAGGCGTGAGAAATAATGAAAATGTGTTTAGGGTTTGGTGTACCCTATAGGTATACATGTGATTGTTGGGCTTAAAATGCATAATCTTGTTTTGGGCTGATTGAATAAGGGTAGCTATCGAAAATGGGCTGACATAGGCTTGATCAAAACTTATTGAGTTGAGTTTGGACTTTAATCGAGAATGGAATGGGCTAGCAATTCTTTACACCGACATTATCATGGGCTGTTATTGTTAAGGGGACATTGTTGTGTTAGTTTTGATAAAATTGAGCTGGATCCGAATTGACATGAGTTGGACATAATAATCGAATTTTGTGCTTAAAATGCTAAAGGACTGAATTTTTGTTAAATTTTTCGGACACAAAACATCACTTATTGCTTAAAACGATCCGGATAAAAGATTCACGAAAACTGTTAAAAAAGCTATTCTCGGGATTTAATCGCAAGAAATGGCTACGGGGTTGATTCTTTATTACTTATTCAGGATTGAAGTAATATGTCACGGGGAAGTGTACTTGTTTCATCTTCTGGCCTTTCTACCTCTGCAACGAAGATGACTTGTTCGAGCATATAAGGATTGTCATGAAGACTTGAATATCTGGTTACTTTTGTGATTCTTTCTCTCTTTTATCCACAAAGTAGCTATCACTTTAAGGAGTTACGTTGTAATGCTCAGTGACTCACGTAGTTGAGGATATTTCAAGAGATTCTTCCGGATAGTACAAGCTTAAGTCACAACTTTGGGGGATGTTACTTATGTATCGAGTTTTTCATATTGAGTTTTCTCCATCTGTGGTCATTACAAAGAGCCGACAGAATGCCAGGTTGGAATTGAATTAGTCAGAGAAGAGACAAATAGAGGTTCTTTATCAGCAGTTGATTCTCATGCTTAATCGAATTTATTCTACTTCACGCATGGTTGTCCTGTCGAATATTCGGGCGTACTCAGATTATGATTTTTTAGATGGTCATCGAATGCAATCAGGGGGAAGAAACGGAAGTATTCGATAGATAGCATCAATCAGGGGGAAGAAATGTGTATTTATCTCACCTTCATTTCTTTCTTTCTTATCTTCAAGTCCGCTTCTATCTTATGGAGATGGAATGTATGCTTTCAACCTCTAGATGGTTAGTGTGTGAAGTATGTGCATAGATGAGAAGATGTTGTTGATTCCTTGCATGTTCCCCTGAACGAATGGTCATCAGAACAGAAGCAGTTCAGTTTAATGTGGTTGGCTTCTTCTTCTTCTTCTACTTCTCTGATCCTCTGATTCTGATTCTGATTCTACTTCTTCTTCTACTTCTACTTCTACTTCTACTTCTTCTATGAAGCTACATCACTGTTTTTGAATTCGCTTACAATACGGATGTTGGTTTAGGGGGAAGCTAATTCGGAAACTTTGACATAAAGAAGTAGATAAAGAAAGTTGTGTGAAGACATGCAGTTTGAAGTGGGGGGAAGATAACTCAGTTTATACAGGTTACATTGTATCGTCTGCAAGTAATGGAAAGATTCAAGCTGGAGCACTTATATTTGTACTTGTAGGATACATTGTAAGTAATTCCATATGCCACCACATTGGGGGAAGATTGTTAGGATTAAAAATGTGGTGTCTATTTGGAAATTACATTAGTTTCTATATAGTCTTAAACACAAGGACTAGAAATGTAATTAGCCCAAAGATGGCTTGTGTTTAAACTATAAATACCCCTCTAATCTTCCTAGAGGGGTGAACCTCATAATTGTAATTTTACTAATCATTCATTAATAAATCAATTTCTCTCTCTAAAATGGCTTTCATTTATTTTCATCATCCCCGACCTCCCGATATCGTGAATCGACATTTATCACAACAAGGCAATATATTTTGTTATTAATACTCCTTACAAATGTTGGCCCAAATAAGCCCATGTGCAACATTTATAAGGGTTGGCTGATAGAGCTCACAAGCTTGGTCTTACAAGAGGCTTTGTGTTGCTTTCCCTTCTGACAAGCAACACAAGTATGGTCATTTTCAAAAAGCTTTGAAGGCAACCCTCTTACAAGGTTTCCCCTCACACGTTTGTTCATAGTTTTAAAGTTTATATGACCAAGCCTCCTATGCCATAAATTAGACTCATCTATTACTGCACGTAATGCATTTGACGTTTAGTTTCGAGGGGGCAGAATGTAATTTTTTTCTAATGTATATATACATAGTACAAAATTAGTACTTAGAAGAAAATTTTTTGGGGGGGCCACAACCCCCCTTGGCCCTATATATGTTCCGTCCCTGCCTGACCCACTGAGTAGTACTAAAAAGTATTAAAGATTTTTTTGTACCCCTTTTTACAGTATAACTCAGTTTTATATCAGGTTCTGTTTCGTATTTTTTAACAGTTTCATACTTTTGACTTGTTAAACTTTATATTTTTCGTTTCGCACTTTCCGTTTCACAGTTTTATGATGTAAACAAAATTATAAAAATAAAATAAAAATAAAAAAAAGGCAAAAAATCACGAGGGTAGAAACAGTGTTTTAAATAAAGAAACATGACTTTAATTCGATTGGGTCTAGGAAAAATTACTACTACCAGATAACAAACACAGAAACACGCATAATTTACCTTCTTTGTCGTTACTCACACCCACACTACTTGTGTGTGAGCATTACTATTGCTACTTTCCTCCTCCCATGTGAGTGGTTCATTTGCTCTAAAATCTTTGTCATTTTTCTTCATCTTTATAGAAAAACCCATCACTTAAAAACCCATTTTTCGATCTGGGTTTCGCTTCTTTTGCAGATTTAAGGGGTAAATTTATAAGCTCACCGGAAAAGTAACAAAGATGGCCGGAGGTGGTGGTGGTGGTGGGAAGTCGGATGAACCGGCCCCACATCCACCAAAAGATCAGCTGCTTGGTGTTACCTATTGCATTACTAGTCCTCCACCATGGCGTGAGTTTTTTCATTTTTTCTGGTTTTTAATAAAAAAATGTATAAATTTTTTTATTATCATTTTTTTTGTTTAAGATTCTTTGAGTACTAGGTTGGTTTTGTTGTTTAAGGTTTATTTTGATTCTTGTTGAATCTTTTTGTGTTGTGGTTTAAGGTTTGGTATATGCTTCTTTTATTTTTGTGTGATGATACTAAATTTGGTATCTTGGTCTTTTATTTTGTTGCTTAAGGTTGTTATAATGTATATTCATTCAGATTCTTGTTGTGTTTTGTAGTTTAAGGTTTTGGTATATACTTTTGTTGAGTGATACTAAGATTCTGTGTTCTTAGTATCTTGGTTTTAATTTTGTTCTTAGTAATACTTTAAGCATATTCACGGATATTGAGATTCTGAATAAATTCTTGTAATATCTGATTTTGGGGCTTTTTAAGTTTTAGTCAAACTAAGTCAACCTAAGTGATAATTTCAGTTGTTTAGCTTTATTTAAATCTGTTTGTTCTGTGATGGATAAACCAGGATTTATAAACCGATATAATTTCTATTTCTAAGGGTTTTAGTTTTCTTAATTCATTAGTTTAGACAAAAAATCTTGAATAATTGTATTAGGTACAAAAGTTAGTTTCGGGGGCATTTTATTGTGTAATGTATCTTTTCTCTGTCGCATGACTTTTGTGGAGTTTAACTCAGTGCTTGATCTGTATAAAAATGTTTGGTTATTGACGAATCTTCTAGATTACTAGTACTATTTAGTGGTGGTTACTAAGCGGATATCATTAACCATAATTAACTAGGATTAATAGCTTCTAATGAAAGTTATTGTAAAATAGGTCGTTTGCTTAATAAGTATGCTGAAAAAGGAGATACAACTTTGGTTATGTTAAGACGAAAGGAGTACCAGTGGTAGCTCTTTTGAGCTCATGTTCTCACTTTTGATCTCACTAAACCAAACCCTTTACTTAAAAGTAGATACTTTTGTAAAGGTCCAAGATTCTAGCTGATTTGGTTTGGTATTTCATGATCTATTGTCAAAAGTTGTATTTAGAATCTTTCCGACGTACTTTCGTTTTCAGAGGAATACCCGGAAAGAAGAGCCGCCTTTTTAGACTTTACACATAATTTAACATGCTATACGAGATTTAATTATGTATCCTGGATATGTCGTACTTACTAATATTACCTTTGATAATTTATTGCAGCGGAGGCTATATTGCTCGGTTTCCAGCATTACTTGGTAATGCTTGGGACAACAGTTTTGATTCCCACAGCTCTTGTTCCCCAAATGGGTGGCGGAAATGTAAGACATTAAACTTATAACATATATGTTAACGTTATATTAAATATTGTAATCTGATGGTAATTAAGTTAATGATGTTATCAGGAGGAGAAAGCTAAAGTCATCCAAACACTACTTTTCGTTGCCGGGTGGAACACTTTGTTGCAAACTTTGTTCGGTACCAGGTTACCTACTGTCATTGGGGGTTCCTATACATTTGTTGCACCCACAATATCAATCATCTTGTCTAATCGATGGAACGATCCTGATCCTATAGAGGTTAGTCTAACTTGATCTCTTGGAATTTATATTTGGTTGTTGATTCTGCATTTTTAAATGTACTAAACTGTAAATTTGTGTAAATTTCTATCAGAAATTCAAGAAGACAATGCGTGCAATCCAAGGTGCAATGATTGTTGCTTCAACACTTCAAATTGTTTTAGGGTTCAGTGGCCTATGGCGAAATGTCTCAAGGTTGGTTGAAATTCATTTAACCATTTACATATTGTTAAATCTTAAGTTATTTTGAGGGTGTTTGGATGTGTGTTTTGAAAACTGATTATTGTGTTCTCAAATATCATAATAGATTCTTGAGTCCCCTTTCGGCTACTCCCCTGGTTGCTCTTGCTGGTTTTGGTCTCTATGAATTTGGATTCCCTGGTGTAAGTATACATGCATATCCCTAGAAGACAATCAACAAATTACTGATTTCATGGGCATTTGTTTGCTTATATATCTGATTAAATATTGCCTTCTTTTTTAGGTTGCCAGATGTGTTGAAATAGGGTTGCCTCAGCTCATCATTGTAGTTATCTTGTCGCAGGTAATATTGACGTTACATTAATAAATGGGACACACAAAAATGTAGTATCATATATTAATTTCAAGTATCTGGGTGGTTTGGTTTTGCGTGCAGTATGTGGCTCATATGTTACATTCTGGAAAGTCGATATTTGAGAAGTTTGCTGTTCTGATGTCGATTGCAATTGTTTGGATTTACGCTCATTTGCTTACTGTTGGTGGGGCCTACAATCACACTTCACCAAAGACACAGACAAGTTGCCGTACTGATCGTTCTGGATTAATTGAGGCTGCACCATGGTCAGTAGAAGATGTTATACGTATCATAATATTCAGTTGATTTGAATGCATATGAAGATTTTAACCTTGATACATATCACTATCTCTTTTATATATTTTTCTTATATATATATGAATGGACTGATGGACACAATGAAAGATATGGTTATTAAACAATTATCGTATTATTTTAATTATGTTTTTTGTTTATTAATTTTATCAGGATAAGTGTTCCATATCCGTTTCAATGGGGAGCACCGTCTTTCGACGCTGGTGAAGCTTTTGCAATGATGATGACTGCTTTTGTGGCTCTTGTGGAGGTGTGTTTTTTGTTTTCAATATCTATCAAGATTCAAGAATATTATTATATCCACTTTTCAATTTTGAAAATTGTTCTAAATATCTTTTATATGTGTTGCAATTATATCATCAGTCCACTGGTGGCTTCATTGCTGTTTCTAGATATGCAAGTGCAACCCCTGTGCCTCCATCTATTTTAAGCCGTGGTGTCGGTTGGCAGGTAATTAGTACTATTTGTCACTTATACTTAAAAAATGTTTTAAACTATGGGTAATTACTATTTTAACCCTTTACATGATATTGTGGATTGAAATAAAAGCTGAAGATCTACTTATATATAAAGAAATACATAATAATTGTTATGTTGTCAGATATAGTTTAATAGCGTACAATATGTTTGGTCTTTTGTTGATAGGGAATTGGCATTTTGTTGTCGGGCTTGTTTGGAACTGTGAATGGATCTTCAGTATCTATGTGAGTACACTTTTTTTATGAGCCACATTTTTTGTTTTTAAAGAAGCTTTCCTATAACATTAACACGCGGCTTGTGTATTGCTAGTGAGAATGCCGGACTTTTGGCTGTAACTCGTGTAGGCAGTCGAAGGGTTGTACAAATCGCAGCAGGGTTCATGATTTTCTTCTCTGTTCTTGGTATGTTTTTTCTTCTGATGACTTAGAGATAGATTGTACTTATTTTCCTAATATTTCAAATGAAGTTGGCAAAGGGATGAGTTTAGCGGGTTGGGTAACGGGTCAAAATGGTTAATTATTTTTAGGGGCCAATACACCTCTGTGTCATAAATTTATTTAATATATATTTGTAAATATTTGGCTTGTTAAATATTACTACAAAAGCTAAGTAACGATTTAATTTCTTGAATAAAACAATTTAAGAGGTTGTATGCGTTTGGCAACTTTCGATCTAATTGCCCAGTTTCCTGTTAACTAATTTTTTTAATACAGTTTTACACTTTTGACTCGCTAGACATTATATAACCTGAGTTAATCCGTTCTTAATATGTCAAAGTTACTTCTTCTAATTCCAAATGATCATGCAGGTAAATTTGGAGCAGTCTTTGCTTCAATTCCCGCACCCATTGTTGCTGCATTGTATTGCCTTTTCTTTGCTTACGTGGGTAAGTTTACATGAATACATTAACCTTTGCTCACTCTTTTATGGTGGATATGAGGGTAATTATGTCTTTTTTACAATGTATAGGTTCAGCGGGTTTGAGTTTCCTTCAGTTCTGCAATCTTAACAGCTTCAGAACAAAGTTCATCTTAGGCTTCTCGCTCTTTTTGGGGTTGTCTGTTCCTCAATATTTCAATGAATATGAAGCTATTAATGGTTATGGTCCTGTCCACACGTCTGGAAGATGGGTATGTGCAAATTTAATCTACTGCCGTATCAAACTATCTGAACACATACAAACATAATTGTCTACTGTTTCATATAGATTATTGAATTGATTGATTCATTATCACATAATCACGTAAAATGCATATCTACAAACACCCCCATATTATTTGAATTTCTATTTTGGAAGGATCCCATATAATAAAGGTTGAAATATTGACTTTAAACAAACATACTGACCTGGATTCGCTACTTTGTAGTTCAACAACATGGTGAATGTTCCATTTTCATCTGAAGCTTTTGTGGCTGGAATTGTGGCATATTTTCTTGATAACACACTTCACAAAAAGAACGATAGTACGATAAGAAAAGACAGAGGCAAGCATTGGTGGGATAAGTTCCGTTCATTCCACACCGACACTAGAAGTGAAGAATTCTACTCGCTGCCATTCAATCTAAACAAATACTTCCCAGCTGTTTGATCCAGAACATGAAGTAGCAACAACTTTTGCTCTTATTCAGTCAATTATGTATCTAATCTTAAGTTATTCATATCACTCGTGTGATTTTTTTAAAAATTTGCCAATAGTCGTTCTTTGATGTAAATCTAATGGGGAAGATTTAAGATGGAATTGAAGCAGAAAGAATTAGTTTTGCTGCTTTCAACTTCTTAACAACACTGTCTCCCACTTTTGTAATAGAAACCTTATTTATCGTATTGATCATTTTACTATTGATCCAAACTCTATACACGATTGACTTGGCAAATTGTTAGACCAGTTTTGGGATTGCTTATTCTAAACTCATTATTAAAATATAATCAGGTACAATGAGCTTATCTACTCTAGATTGAGTAAACTATTTTGATCCAAACACTCGAAAATGCTTATTTGGTTTAGAAAAAAAAAAACTAAGACGCAATTAAATAAGCAATCCTAAACATCCTACTCAGAAACAAGGTACCACCACCTTGATTGCATCTTCCATTGACATCATAATTGACCATGCTTTCAGATAAATTACATAATATCTTACCAATAATCTGCACAAGAACAATATCCATCTCTAAATGTATGAAAACGTGAACCATCTCTTACAACAATCTCCCGATTATAAACTAGCGATATGCACTTCATAGCAGAGTGACAATCTTCACATATCCTTAAATTCTTCACTATTTGAATCCGAGTACCCTCCGGACTACTCATTAACGCAAATGCCACAGCCAATTTCTCACTATGCCAAGATATCGCCAACTCTTTCTCCTCTTCACTCAAATCGAACAACACATTCTTCGTCATAGGAACATAACCACCTTCTAAGCTTATTCTTTTCATAACTTCATATAACTTTAAATTTATATCTGTGATCATCGGATGCAACTTATCTGCCGCAAGAAATTCATGCACAACTCCGTCAATTTCAATATAACTACACCCTGGATTCGAATCATCTTTTTTGTCAATCCTGGTTTCCCTTATTTGCTTTACATTGTCCCATTGGCCAAATGACGCGTGCAGATTTGAAAGAAGCAAACGCCCTCCACCGTGTGTATTTCTAAAATGTTTCGTTATTTCTTCCGCAAGATGTACATTTTTATGTACTTTACAAGAACTTAAAAGGGATCTCCAGATAACATCATCAGGCTCAATTTTCATTCTTTTGATAACATCGAATGCATCTTCAAGTCGACCAGCACGACTTAAAAGGTCTACATAGCATCCAAAATGTTCAATCTTTGGTGAGATTCCCCATAACCGCTCCATATTATCAAAGATCGATATCCCTTCTTCAATTTTCCCTGAATGACTACACGCGCTAAGGACACCAATAAGTGTGACATTATCCGGTTTTATACTACCTTCTGCTAGCATTTCATCAAAAACCTCAAGTGCTTCTTTACCAAGCCCATGCATAGATAGCCCCGAAATCAAACTTGTCCACGTCAACAGATCTCGTTTTTCACATTCCTTAAAAACCTGTTTCGCATAATCTATCTTCCCACATTTTGCATACATGTCAATCAAAGCAGTAGCAATATTCTCACTTTTACGAAACCCGATTTTGTTCATGTAAAAATGTATCCACTTCCCTTGATTAACTTGGCCAAGATGAGCACAAGCTGATAAAACACTAACAAAAATCGCTTCATTCGGCTCTAAACCACCCTCACCAAACATCTCATTAAAACACCGTAAACCCTCATTATACATCTTATTCCCCACATACCCTGCAATCATAACCGCCCACGACACCTCGTTCCTCTCACGCATCCCATCAAACACCTCCCTCGCCTTCCTCATCTCACCACTCACAACATACCCTTTAACCAAACTAGTCCAAGTCACCACATCTCGTTGAGACATTTCATCAAACACTTTTCGCGCTAACCCCATTTCCAAACACGCGACATAAAAACTCACCAAAGCATTACTCACACACACACTCAAACCATACCCAACTTTAACCACCATTGCATGACAGTTTTGTCCGAAACCGAACAATGTTCGGCTTCGGTCCGAACACGCGGTTATCGTAAAAGTTAAAGTATAATCATCTGGCACTACTTTACTAGAAACCATTTGTTTAAAAAGATATAATGATTCTTTGTTATATGTTGTTTTTGAATATGATTGTATTATTAAGTTCCATAAAAATGGTGGCTGTAAAAATGGGTAGTTTTCGAATACTTTTCGAGCCGATTTCAGTTTATTATGAGCAGTGTATGATTGGATTAATGTTCCAGTTAAATTGTTGTTGTTAAGTAATGATGTTAGTATGATTTGTGCATGTATTTGTTTTGTTTGTTTTAATGTTGGTTTGTTTTTTAAGAGATTGTAGAGATGAATCCTTGGTTGGGTCATTGGTTGTAGAAAAGGTGTTCGATGAAATGTCTCGGAGAGGAAAGTTTTTAAGTTTTTTGTAAGTGGGATGAGTAGCGACTCCGATACGTGGATGGTGCTAGTGGCAGTGGCGCGACTTTAGGTTGATCCCGGTCTAACGATCGCTCAGTTAAAACATTGGGCACTGATTAAAAGTTCCCGTTGCTTAGACTGCGGGTTATAGAATGACCACTAACCATGATTAGGCAACGACCATACAATGAGGTTTTCATTGTCCGCGCGTTACGATGGTATAAAATTCTCCTTTAATCAAATTTTGTATCTCGAGTTTTTTTCATCTAAAACATCTTGTACGATTATATTTTTAATTTTACATTTGCAACATATGAGTTGTGTGTAATTTGAGCCAACCTATAACTCGGATAACGTCAGAACCCAACATAAACATAGAGTAAGGTAGTCCGTGTTCTAGTGGAATCGAAGATATGAAGGTACAAGAACCGCCGCTTCTTCTGCCACTGCACCAACAACATACGAGTATATACCTCACAATGTCTTCGCTAAGACTTGACCTACGACCTCTAACAAACATTAACAGACCATACCTGGAACAACTATCACCCTAACACTAGTAAGTTAACAATAACTTACAAGGAGCATTCTGGCAACTGTAAAGTTTAGATATTTCACTAGTTAGATACCATATACCAGAGTTATGTCATATATACATACCACACAAAAAACAAAAAAAACTCGCTATTCTGGGACACAAACGGACACAGAAAAGGAAACATACCAGCAGTTTGGTGCATTCACCAAACTGACAATCTTGCAATGACTCGTCTACATATTGTATACAAATCCATAGATTGACCAACAAATCCATACAAACTGACAATCTATGAACAAATCCATAGATTGACTAACAATCTTGTAATGACTCGTCTACAAACGGACACAGAAAAGGAACACCGGTAACTAAGACATAAATCAGTTGCTTTTAGTTTTATACAAAAGACTCATTATTAGCTATCCATGCATTGTATACTCTTTCTGCAGGACAGAATCAATTATTTAATAATGGAATAAGACACCAGGATAACCAAGTCTAGTATGCAGTTAAGCTGATTCGACATTATGATTAGTTGATCTACAACTACTTTAAATTAGCGCAGTTCCAAAGTGAAATATGAACAGAAAAACCACGAGACAAATAGACAAAACAAGAAATCACTCCAAAGCCTCAAATAATCACAAGAACCGCACATCCTCAAACGTTTATATGACAAGTTACAACTCACAAAATACGCCTTATTAAAAAAACGACAATTATTCACTCAGCACACGTAGTCAACAAAATCAAATCTTGAAATAATCTTCTGTGACCAGCATAACAAAAACTGCAAAAACTATAAAATTCTGGGCTCATATATTAAGCTTCTGTTGTGTCCTCAGTCACCCCATTGGTTACCCCATCGTTGTTTGGTTCATTTTGCTTGTCGAATTGGCTGAAATTTCCCTTAGCCATGAAGAGTTGTGCATGATGGTGCTTACAGAATAGCTGATGCTCGTGTGCCACGTAATTTGATGAAGTTATATGACACCCACCATAGCTGCATCTGAAACAGGACTTATGGTATGCGTTTCCATCAACACCCACCTGAAACGGCCATCAAGATAGTTAACGTTTGGGCCTTCTGTATACATAACACATATTTATGTATATTAAGCACTCATAATATACATAAATATTATGAGGTATCTGATTGTTTGACTCATTAGATTACTTATAATTTATCGAGATTAGGGTGTTTCACAAGCGTATGTAGTTAATACATATTACAGTTGCAGATAATTTGTGTATTGAAACATACTATGATTATCTCATTTTTTTTAGAGGTCAGATAATCAGTTTAAGAGTAGCTAAAACAACACAAATTCTTATTATCACACCTTCAAAGACTACAATATCTTTGGAAGCCCGTTTTTCTTAAAACTGATTATCTTATATCACATAACCACCTTCAAACCGCAATCCCAAACATTCCCTCTTCTCAACAATTTCATGTGAATTATCGTTTGTGAAAGGTATTACCTTTTCAAGAGGGTAGACGGTTTTCGTGCAAGTAACACACTTGTCTTGTGTCCCACCAAACATACTTGATACTCTGCTGTTAGATTGGCCCTAAAAGTTTTACATAACAAGTATCAGCATCACTAATCGTACCCATAATAATAGTTGTATGATGAAAGGATAAAGTAGATATTTCAATGGTTATACAATTTGTGAATATCAACAGTCGTTACATGGTTACGAGCATACATTCTTCTAATATCAAACACTAATATCTATATCATTCATTCATTCTAAGAATCTAATTGAGTACCTGCTCATAAGATCTAGCAGTTTTGGGGGTACCTACATGACAGATAGATAATTAGTAGCGAAGTTAGTAACATCTCTTCCCGCTAAAATTTGCAACAATCATAAAATCTGGTACGTCCCATAAATATAGAACTGTGTTATTAGGTGTGTTTTTAGTCTTTTACTTGCTGCTCATAGCCATTCATACAAAGAACATATGATATCAGGAAATGACGAGTATTTTTATGTCATGATTGAAGAGTTTTAGTGACATTTCGTTACTATTTTTAGTTGCAGTTTTATTATGGTAAAAAAGAGAAAGTAAAATGGACAAACCTTCAAAACTTTTATCCAAACTGCCGGTCATTTTGAAGAGTTGATCAAAGTGAGGCTGGCAGTATAATACTCCTTCAAACGAGCTGTAATTACTCAACTGCAATTAACAATAATAACACGTGGTTACAGACTTCTGTTATTCTACAATCTACGCGAAGAATTTCATACAATATCAATACTTTCTTATCAGTTTACAGTTTCCTACAATATTATACCGTGTGACAAAATATTAAGCTACCGCAAACAGAATAAATCTCTAGCTATGAATTTAAACACCCAATAATTTACAATAAAGATTCCATAGATGAATTAATACACTCATTCTAGATATCTAGTTAATGCCTATCAATAATTACAGCCTAAATCATAAATGTCAAAAAAGTCACTAAAATTAGAAAAAGAAACCTCAATATGTTGAGTAATCACCATCACATGAACCAAAGTTTCGACTTCTATTACCTTTTGTCAATAATTACACAAAGCCGGATCATAAATAGCAAAAAGTTTTTTTTTTTTTTTGGTAACCATGGTTTCCGACCTTTTGGCCGACTGATCCATGGGGTTTGAGTCCACCGCCAAACAAACTCAAACCAGGTAAAACACTTCATTTTCACGAGGTTGACGTGGTCGCTTTAGGGCTGTTTGCACCTCAAAAAGATTCATTTTAAATCATTATGAAATCTTGATTAGTAAAAATCAATAATCACATATAACACAGATCAAAACTGAGAAAATGACTAAATCAAAACCCTTATATCATCAAGACTTCAAACTTATATCAAACTAACAAAAGCATCAACTTCTTGACTATATAACCACTAATCACACAAAACCCATATAAAAAACATACTAAAGATTTAGTAAAAACAAAGGCCATATCAAGAAACAATCATCTAACATAACAAACATCATAACTCAAGCAAAACCACATAATTCAAGATTTGATCATAATAATAAAACCATCAAAAGAAATGAACAACCTTAAGGGTACCCTTGCAATGATGACATCTGAAACAAGCCTTATGATAAACTTTATTATCAACAGTTAATTCATCAACCAAGTAAACTGTCTTCTCACAAGCCTTACACTTTTGTGTTGTTCCACCATATGTTGCCATGATCTTTTTTTTAATAAAAAAACTGCTTATATCAAGAAACTAAAAAGATTTATAAAAACTGTTATTGATTGATCAAGAATATAAAGTACACTTTTTTGTGTATGTGTTTGTATGAGTTGGTGAAGTCTTATGAGAGGGGTATGGTTTTTACAACAAGATGGTCAGAAGTCAAACACTTGTTCTGTAGCTGTCATTTTAAGGGGTGTTTTTGTAATTATGTGAAAGAATAGGGGTGAGTTTACTTTATTGGCCTTTTATTTATAGTTTTTTGTAGTGATTTTAGGAGGGAATTGATGGCTTTTCCTACCGACAATAAAGAAGTGCGTTTTGTGAAAGCAATATAGATTCGGGTGATTACAGAAATCAAAGGGAATTTTTAGAAATGAGCATATCCTAATAATCATTATTAATAGACTAATCTTATTTTAACTACGTAGTATTATTGTATTTTCATTAGAGGATAACTTATCTGACTCGTATTTGGCGACGTGACAAGTAAACCTTAGACATATCGAGAGGTAAATCACCAACACATTAAGAATCATTAAGATGGAGCTGGCGATCCTAAGGAGTTGTTGATTGTGAGATTTGAGTTTAGGATGATTACATTTAGAAAATCCTAAACGGGTTGTTAAACTAATAAGATTATGTTAAAAAAGTCTCAAATTGGTACTAATTTTTAGTTGTTTAAAGAACTTGCATTATCATTGCTGCTAATTCAACTTACACATGTATATTAGATATTGCAAAATTTAGTGACTTTGATCGCAAAGCAATATTGCTGTAGTCGCGAGACAAAAACCGATAGCCATTGTTTAATAACAAGTCGAGCAAGAAGCTTAAGTATTTCTTACCGTAACAAGGCAGGCTTGCACACAAGACGGATTAAAGCTAGTGGCGCAATAACTTCAATCCACCATTAGGGGAATAATTAATATGTTAGAGAGGGTATTGGAATAATTTTAGGGGGTCTTAATAACCACTCTTATCATTATTTATCTATATACTAAAACCTATCACGGGTAAGGACAAAATAAGACAGACTTGGGTTACTTTTACATGGGCTATTGTTTCTGTTGTTTTTTGAGCCTCATCTATGACCCGCCTTATTATGCACGGTTTAGTTACCACCGCTTCCATTAATTCTAGAACCATCATTCATCTTCTTCCTCAAAAGAAAATCACATCTTGGGATCAAATGTCATCTTCTTCCTCAAAAGAAAATCACGGTTTAGTTACCAGGCGCATTTCATGGTACGGAAACTCCACATATGGGATCAAATGGCGTAGACCCTCAAGGTAAAAAACTGTTTTTGATTGTGGTTTTGTTTTTAGTTATATCATATGGAAGAAAAAGTCATGTTCTTGATTGTCGCAAACGGGTTTCCATCATCAACGGCATGGCCAATCGTTAGTCGTGTTTTAATTTACTGTTTTGCTTCGATATTATCATAATAGGTAAGAAACTTTACTAAATTATACCGCTATTTTGTTTATAAAATGTTTAGGCGTTGCAAACTTACACAGAAACGACGAAGAAAAACCATGGATTCTTCATCCAAACATTTGTCATTGGCTTTTTCAGTAAAGTACTACATTGAGGAAAAGGTACATCGTTACTAATTGTGAAATCTCAGTTTATCTAATGAACAAATATCCTTAAGGCTTCTTATAAGAAGATTGCACATCATTTTACATACGTATTATCATTGTGCGTACATAAGTTAAATATTGACGAAATGTGAATTTTTTACTAACTGGAATAGGATTACAAGGCACCATGGGGTGAGTCAAATTATATACGTAAAAGCCAAATTGCCTCATTTGCTAAAATAACAATAAGAATTTGTCAATCTCGCCATTCTTCTATGAACTTTTCCTAATCGCTTGGAGTATTTTTACATGTATGCTTAAAAAATACTGTTACTTCTATACGTGTATTTATAACTGTATCTCATCGTGTTTGTAAAAATCTAAGAAAAGCATGGACATATTTACATACTCCACATAAACTATAGAAATCGTGGACCTTCTCCATAGCCGTGAGAGACGTAATATTCGTGTACCTAAAATTAAAAGATAATATTGGATTTGTTGAATAAACTGATAGTTTTTTGCAAGGACAAGTTTTTATTTATCATTTTTTTCTTTTTTTCGCAGGAAGCCTACATCCATGAGGCGCTATGCTCTCCATTACTCGACTGTAGCTTGATTCCAAGTATGACTGAAGAAAGAGCCAAATAAAGCAGTTGTGAGTATCATGGAAAAGAATGTTTGAAAATATTATCCTACATCTACTACTATATTTTGATTATTTTGTAATATCTTTGTTTTCTGAACGTATCTCAGAGGTATACAACCAATTAGATAAATACATTATACTTTTCTTAATATACTTGCTTGCTTTTATACGTTTCTAATTGGCTTCCTTTTACAGGCGATGTTGAGCACACACACATTTAGTTAAATGCCTGGACTATGCTTTGCTCAACAAAGTCAGAACCGAAAGTGTCAAGAAACAAGAAACCCCATAAGATGATGCAACGCCTAGGTACGTACTTTCATAACTACTCTAATGTATGTTACACCATTTACTTATATC